>JBBUKS010018696.1:0-11790 GCA_038050645.1 Hedychium gardnerianum
AAGTGAGATGTCGAGTGGTGAGAAACCAAATAGTAACTCCTATTTATAATTTTGAACCTAGGGTTTAATTAAACTAACTTAGGTTTTGATTAATTAAATCACATTTCAATTTATACTTAATCCAAATTAATTCATATGTTCTCGAATTAATCCCCGCACAATTTCTAAAACTCCCTAAATTTGCCATATTTTACGATTTGTACTAATAGTCTAACCCTAAGTTTTGATATATGACAACAAGTTAAAATTAAAATGTTGTTATTTTAATCACTTAAGTTAAGTGTGCAGGTTAACTAACTTGACGGATCTAAAGGGCCAGACACCAGGCTGAAATCCAGATGTGCGATTCTGGCAAGAAGTCCAACTGAGTCAGAGAAGACCAAACAGTTGGCAGGAAGTACAGTCGGATCAGGGAGGACCAGATGATTGGCTAAAGTCCAGATGTGAGATTCTGGCAGGAAGACTTGGTGGGTCAGAGATCAGACATCAAGGAGGTTACTCGGCAATCGGTAAGTGAGATAAGAAACTGGAGGAGTAAATCCAGTGAGGACGAGTCCCCTGTAGGGACTTAGGCGCCGATCTAACTTAGGTCCAAAGTGAAACTATAAGTTGAGACCTTGACTAGATTCTGGTCGTGGTAAGACAAGATCTAAGTCATAAATATATTTTAGACATGCATATTTTAACTAACATTGTGTTGTAGGTTATTTTTGTTGGACTAATAATGCTTGCAGGGAAAAGTCAGAAACATGGTCAACAGCCTCAGCGTAAAGGCGTTGGAGGTGCCTCGGAGTGCTGAAGGCACCTCAACGCTGGAGGCGCTAGAGGCACCTCTGATGGTTGGAGGTGCCTTGGATGGCTGGAGGTGCCTCAGCGCCTGGATAAGCCTCGCGCAGGCTGTTGACGGGTGGAGCTAATGGAGGTGTCCCGGACTGCTTGGAAGCACCCCGAAGAGGATAAACTATGGCTTTTTTGAATTAGATCAGCATCAATGGAGGCGCCCCCAATGGGCTATAATTGAGCATGTTGACCAACAGTTTGAGACAACTCTTCTCAACGTGATTTCCACTCGATATTGATGTTCCAAGCGCCTACGATTATTGTATTACGACCCTGCTACATCGAACTAACGTCAGAATCACTCTCTACAGTAGAAACCTGACCAACACTCGAGCTCAACCTGTCTTTATCATCACGTGTTGGTAACAAGATTTTGTTATTAGCAATTTAATTTTTGTAATTGAATAGGGAAGTGTAAGATTGTTATATTTCCCTCATCTTGTGTTTGATTGCTCTTCCGGAGGTTTTCCGGAAGAGGGTTTAGTAGATTGCCCATCGGAAACGTCCCAATGGGGCATGAGCCTTGGAGTATTAGTCCGCTGGGGCTGCGAACCAAGTAAACTGAACGTGTTTCAATTTTTTATTGTCTTCCTCTACGCACTTGATTTTCGATGAGTTTTTCAAAATCAAAAAGAAAAGTTTTAAACACGTGATTCACCCCCCCCCCTCTCATGTGCACTCAATCCTACACTTTCCACCTAGTATATGGAGGAGAAATTGTGGTCCCTGTGGAGATCGGCCTCGAGTCAACTCAGATCAGCACATACAATGAAGACAATCACGACAAGAGACTACTTGAATTCGACATGGTGACGGAGGCTCGGGAGAAGGCAGTCGCCCAACTTACATCCTACCAGCAACGTATATGCGAAACCTACAACAGGTGAGTCATCCCCTGCTCTTTCCAAGTCGGGGACTTCGTCTGGAAGAAGGTGAAACCCATAGGAGACGTCAGGAAGCAAGAGCTCCGGTGGGAAGGACCTTACAAGGTCAGCCATAAACTGAGATGTGACTCCTACTACTTAGAAGACTCGAAATGGAAAGAACTTGGACGGTCGTAGAACGCTAGGCATCTCCGGCCTTACCGCACTTGAGGGCCAGGGTACCTCATCTTCATTATGTTTACTTCTTTATTTACACAGTCTTTTACATATTCAGTTTTTATCAAGTAAAATGACATCTTTCTTTAACTTCTCTGTGCCTTCTAATAATCCCATCCCCTGGTCTCGGACCAAGGCGTCCCCCAGGGTCCCATCCCCTGGTCTTGGACCAGTGGCGTACCTCGACAATGACCAGGGTCCCATCGCCTGGTTTCGGACCAGCGACGTCCCTCGACAATGACCCTTCTTAGGGTCCCATCCTCTGGTTTCAGACCAACGACATCCCTCGGCAATGACCCTTCTCAGGGTCCCATCCCCTTGGTCTCGGACCAGCGGTATCCCTTGACAATGACCCCTCTCAAGGCCTCATCCCCCTAGTCTAGGACTAGCAGCGTCCCTCAACAATGACCCTTATCAGGGTCCCATCCCCTTGGTCTCGGACCAATGGCGTCCCCCGACAATGATCCTTCTCAGGGTCCCATCCCCTTGGTCTCAGACCAACGACGTCCCCCAACAATGACCCTTCTTAGGGCTCTATCCCCCTGGTCTCGGACTAGCGGCATCCCTCGGCAATAACCCTTCTCAGGGCTCCTCCTACTCCACATAAGAGCAACAACTTTCAACAAGGAACAACCTTTTCTCAAGTTCCATTGTCTCGCGCACCCCTGTACAACCCCTCTGAGTTCCGAAAGAGTGTCTACAGACTTGAGCCCCACATAGGTCTACGCTATTCTTCTCCTGCCCCAAACTCAGGACTTAGATTATTCGAATAATCAAGACATAGCTAAAACCCTCACATATGCGCTAAGCCAAAGGCATCCTGCTTCCTTGCCAGAGGACAAGTCATCGCCCACCCCTAGCTCGAGAGTGAGGTTAAACTAAGCAAGGAAGTCACAAAAAGATAAGTTCTCTGTCCTTCATTCAGTCATTCAAAATTTCTAGCAATCATATAACAGAGGGCGGTTAAAAAATAAAAGAGACACTAGTCGCCCTAGGCACTGCTAGTCGTCCTTCTCAAAATCTGGCAGATCTGTCTAGACCTGATAAAGATCTAGGAAGTCCCACGAATCCCTCAATGGCAAATGCACGACCTTGTGAAACTATCGGATGATGCCCTCAAAACCATGCCGGAGCATCTTTACCGTCCTCGCCCCTAGCATGTCAAAGAACTCCTCTGAGGCTAGGAAGGCCTTCTTTCAAACTTCCCAATGGTCCTCCTCGCCAGCCCTGTAACTCTCCAACTCTACCTTGGTCATTTTCACTTCAGCCTTGGCAGTCTCTGCTTCATCCTTGGCTTTAGCCTGGGCAGTTTCTAGTGCGGTTGCCAGTGGCCCCTGTCGTTCCCTCTCCTCGATGACTTGTCGCTCTAGCTCTTTGATGATCTTGGCCGACTCGAGCAATTGGGTCTGGAACTCGGCTGAGCGCACCTCCAAACTTGCGATCTTCGCCTCCTAGATGGTGTCTCTCGCTCCAGCCCTCTACAACTCTTGCTTTAGAGAAGACATCTCTGACTTGGCCTCCTAGAGTGCCAGCTCCAACTTGGAGGCCAGCTTAACTTGGACTTCGACCTCCAACTAATTACGTTGTGCTTCATCCCTGGTCTCCTCAATCTCCTGAGTTGTCAGAGATAACCCAACCTCCAGCTCAGTCACGTGGGCTTGTAGCTCCCGAAGGTCCCAGAGTAGCTGAGGCACTCGACCATGGAACTCTAAGTGTTCCATCCAAAGCTGCAGAGAACATGAAGAGGTTAGCCATAAACCTAAAGACAAGGTCAAACTTACAACACTCACCTTCAGCATGGTCCCATTCACCCGGTTGTTATGCTCCTACGTCTCCAAGATTTATAAGGCCTCTACCACACTAGCTTAGGCCTAGGCTATCAGGATGGCGGGTGGTGGTGGTTGACTAGCTCGCCTCCTCGACCCTCTGGGGCCTCTCACAACAGCGAGTACCGAGACTTAGCTGGTGCTCGGTCCAGCTAGTCCGAGAGGGGACAATGTCGTCTCTGGCCGGACACCGCAGGTAGTGAGGGCACCGACAGAGACTTCAGCAGGTACTCCTGAGGCAATATCGATGAAGGCATAGCAGGAGGGTTGAGCGATCTCCCTCTCACGGATGGTGCGGTCGTGCTTGGACTTGGCGACAAAGGGATGCTGCTTATGGCATGCAGTTAGTTTAAAGTTCGACCTCACTTCCGAGGTCAGGGATGGAGATGGGCCTTGAGATCAGTCGCCTTAGTTGACCTTGTCATCTCGACCTCAGTTGATCTCGTCATCTCGACCAATGGAATTGAGGGCCCAACGGCCAAAGCTAAAACCTCGACCTCTGGTCGGTGTGCTATAGAGGGGTGAGGAGGGGGCATGTCAGCTGAGCACTCAGCCTCATTGAGGGGCACTCCTGAATCCTCCAGGTCTACTAAAGTATCCAGCCAAATTTGGCTTCACTTCATTTGCTTGTTCAATGAAGTGTTCAACATGACATCGCCTGCACGCAAAACACCATCAGTCAATCATTATAGAATAAGATAATTATTTTACTTAGGGCCTCCTCTAGCTCGACTATGTTTGGACTCATCTTGGCATAGTAAAGCAATCCTTCATTGTCAACCTAGAGATTCACATCAAAGCACAGACTTGTCCAGGTATCTGCTGCTTCCAGAAAGGCTATCTCTAGTTTGTATTGCCCTAGCTCTGGCTGGATTGGTAAATCCATTCGCCAATTGATCGGCCAAGTGTAAGAGGAGGGGGGCTTAAAGAAGAGGCAATGGGTCTTCCAACCTTTATGGGAGGACAAATACTCATCGAGGAAGCTGAAGTCCGCCCTGGCAGTAAAGTAGAAGACCCCAGCTTCCACTGGGTTGGAGTAGAAGAAATAATGAAAGACAGTCGAGAGAGTGAGATTTGATACAACCGAAAGATAATGACAATCCCACAGAGAAAGCGAAAGGAATTAGGGGTACATTTTGTAATGAGATTTGGAAGTATTCAGAGGGTTCCTAGAAGAACTTCGGTATTGGAAAGCGAAGGCCGCCCATGAGCTGACCATAAAAGAAGGTCGTATAGCCTGCCGACGGTTGATGAGCACGTCGGTCATGTACGGGCACACAGATCTTATGATCCAGAGGGATACCAAAGGTCTCCCTCAGTGCGTCTCGATCGTCCTTACCATAAGTCGATCGAGTCGACTCATACCAAAAGGACGAGCGTTCTCCAGAAGACATGACCGAAAAGAAGGAAAGGACGATAAAAGAGGAAAGCAATGAGAGAGAGGAGCAGGATGGGACTTACAAGATTGTCGGAAACAAGAAAGGTTCAGCCGAAGGACACAGATAAGAAGAAGGCAGATGAGTGCAACGCAGTTTCTCCTCAAGCCTAATATATCTTGGCCTGCTCACCCAAAATCGCTAGATGTAGGGTTTAGCCGGAAGGATCTCATCTCATCCATCATATCGACATCAAATTGGCATTATCATAACCATCATGACAATTAAAACCTCGATAATCATAGCGAATCAGACAACTCCTCGATTTCTATGACAATTCAAGCAGGCCGCTCGATGCCTCGCACCCTGCGGCTGGCTACTAAAGTGCGTCATTGGATCATCTAGCTGGACTGACATCCTTCCCGAAGTCCCATCAATCAATGACACTGGTATGGTTTTGGAACCCAAGGTGGATGACACACTAGCATTAATTATCATATGCATCGCTCCAATCGGACAAGAGATTTGAGATCACGCGTATCATCTGCATTTATGTCGTTTGTTTTTTTCAGTCACAAACCCCAAGAAGGCCAGATGGAACCAAGACCCTATGACACGTCGGCTCAACACTCAACAGGAGGACCAAACTTAATAGTCCAATCAGTCGGACTAACGCATCCTTCGACTAGATTAGGTGGGGAGACTTGTGATGTGACGGAGATGGGAATCAACCACCTGGATTGGGAGGGTCAAGAGTCGTGCTGAGCTATAAGTAAAAGCCAAGCAGGTCAAATTCTTTATTCAGAATCAAGCTTAGCCAAGGCTGGGCCCGGGTAAGATGGCCCCACTCAGCCAACCGAGCCTAAAGGGTTCGGACCCAAACACGATAGATCGACCCTCAAACTAAGGTATGCTAGGACAAATCTTGCAACTCTAGCTAGATCTCTACAGGTCTAGTACACTGCATTAGACCTCCACAACTCTAGTACTTTGATCCAAACCTCTATAGGTTTGTTACTCCACACAGACCTCTACAGGTCTGATACTCCACATCAAACCTACACCGCCCTGCGTCTCTACAGGTCTGTTACTCCACACAAACCCCTACAAGTCTAAGGCTACACGCCTATTCTCTACAAGTTTGGTATTCCATGCTAGACCCCTGCATAGCTCTACTGCTCCACACCAGACCCCTGCATAGCTCTACTGCTCCACACCAGACCCCTGCATAGCTCTACTGCTCCACGCTAGGACTCTACAGCTTTGCTCACCCCCTAGCATGACCCACTTTCGATATCTCCGAAGGTGGTCGCCCACTCCTTTTGATCGTGGGGAACAAGGGTACCGGGATAAGCGGAGAACGTGGGGCGACTGGGGAATGAGGATAAGGTACATGACTCCACGTGACTACCCCATGATCTGAAGGTGGGGGTCCATAACTCCCCCAAGGGGACGGTATAAAAGGTAATCCTCTTTTGCTGGCGTAGGTACACACACACAATGACAAAGCTAGCCGGGTGATATGCCTGGGTTGATCCTAGGTTGTGGGCCACGAGCGTCGACGCCGACATTGTCACCCTGGGCTGACTTTCTCTTTCTCTCACGTTTTTTCTTTCTCCCGTCGTAAATCTGAGTTTGTCTCCTTCTCAATGTCGTAGGGCTCCCGGGCTACAACCCGGATAGGCATTAACGTGGCTCCGCTCTTGCACACACGGAAGCCAACCAACTTCTTCTATTTTTCAACTTCTTGACTAACTTGAGCGTTGGAGTGACTACGTCAGAGTCACCCTCGGATTCTAACATCTTCTATTGGGATTTTCAGGTTAGTCATTTGACCTTCTCCTTCCCGATCATAGCACACTCTCCGGTGGCTCAGTCATCCATAGATTTTTGTCGGAACGGTCTTGTTGGAGGTAGCAAATTTTTTAGATTAAAATATATTATGAGATTTTAAGTTTGTTAGAAAAAAAAAATTCTTCTAAATTTTTGGATGAATTTTTTAGAGGAGTGAGTATTGGTAATATTTTATATTACCTACTATTTTTCTTACACTTTCCCGATACTTTTCGGTGTCACCAATTCAAATTGAACAAGTGTTATATATCTTAATCAAATAACGCGTAGTCAAACTTGAGATACAAGTCAACAATGGATTAGATCTAGTGCAATCATAAAGCGAGCTTGATTAAGTCAGATTAGTTATTAAATTGATTTGATTAATCTCAATTTTTTTTAAAAAAAAATTGCATATAAAGATGAATCAGAAAGAACAATAATTCATTATTATAAATAATTTCAACGAGCATTTTAGTGGAACATCGTGCATCAAATCCATGAAGAATAATATCATTTGTTATGACTAATTCTAACATAATATTTTAATGGAACATATATACGTGCTAGACATGAATGCAAGCGATAGACTGAGTCAAGTCAAGTGTTGAATGAGTAACTTATGTATACATAAATAAAGTGCAAGATTAAGACCTATAAAAAAAATGATATATTAATAAATAAATTATTTTTTATGTCTATACACGTTCTCAGCTGTTCCTACGCTGGATGCTCAGCAGATAAGTCCTCGGAGAATTGAACGTGCTTCTGACCAAATCTTAGGGACCACCAAATGGGAAGGAACAAGAAGTTCTAAGCGAACCTGTAAAGGAGAATCCGGGGTTAGAATGGAGGCTCGGAGAAGGATTCGAGCGTATCCACTCTGACGCTCAAGTCAGTAATCGAGGAAAAATATGAATGGAACTGTAGCAAAAGTAATAACACCCCTCTTTTATATATAGAGACTTACTTATATACCTATAGAGGAGAAGTACTTGTTTTTTAATGAGGCATGTTATCCAAGTAGGGTCTTCGTACTGTCAGAATATCTTATCTGTATTGTCCTCATTCCTTGCACGTTCAATATTTATTGCTGACGAACCTATATTATGTCAAATCCGTAGGCTCTGTCAATCTTTAATGAGGGTAGTACCTAGTATTGTGTCTGAGCGGTAGGTTTGAGCCTAGCAGGTTTATTCGATCTGGTCAACATTTGCTATTATCCGGTCGGGGGAATCTTATTGAGTTTCCCCACCAGCTCACTTAATAATTTATCTGACCGGGCGTATTACGATGAAGAATGCTCATGTCCATATTCCTGGGTGATCCCGATCGGAAGTGGAGGTGATTCCCGACCAGTATTTGGCTCCATGTAGACTCTTAACCGCAACCGGGCGTGTTACGATGAAGAATGCTCATTCATATTCCTGGGTGTTCCCAATCGGAAATGGAGATGATTCCCAACCGGGATTTGGTTCTTTGGAGTCAGACCCGATCAACTATCAACGCTTACTCATCATCGGTGTTTGTCGTGGCACCCAGGGGTCGGTGATTATTAACTTTGACCCCCACGTGGACCCTCATATTCATCCTCCATATCACAAACCTCCCCTTCAAGTTTGGTCGAAGGAGGCCTCTGTCCGACTGACCAGACTAGTTACATCTGGTATCTGGGCATGATCGGGAGGAAAGATTACCCGTATGTACGACCGACTGGCGCTCCAATGCTGATGTGGATGAAACCCAATCTTTCTTGGGAATCCGCAAAATAAGCGTATTAATGCGCAGGACATGCGTGATGACGCATCGGGATGGTGCTTCAGCCATCATGTCATCATCATGTTGACCGATCTGTGGCTAACACGTGGCACCGCCATCAGCGACTGTTCCGATGTCGGTAATTCTGCGATCGTATCGGACGGTCCTGAAACCATCTCGTAGCTTTGATCATCCGCATCTAATGACCAGGATCCCACCGGAGGGGCATTATTAGGATTTAAGTGTCGATAATTTCTGCTGCATTATCGTCGTCGCCTCAGTTTTCACCGTCGTTTTCCTCCCCTTCATAGCTCTCGCCGTCATTGCGTCGCTCCCTCCCTCGATTCTCTTTTCGATTGTAAGTTCCTATTCTTCCCCCTGGTTTCCCCTTTTCTTCTGGGTTTAGTGCGGATATGGCTGCTGATAGTGTCTCAGGGCTCTGGTATACTTCGATGAAGTCAAATTTTTCGACCAAAGACTTAGAAGTTATTAGGGTTCAATACGAAATTCCGATCAAATACAGACTGTCCATCCCGAGCCCGACTGATCGACCCCATAAGCCACCGACCGGGAGTGTAGCCTTTTTCATGGGTCAGTTCCTTGGGGGGCTTAGGTTTCCTCTTCCAACATTTTTCACCGCCCTATCCAAATATTTTCATATTCCCCTTCAGCAGTTTGTCCCCAACGCCTTCCGTCAGATCTGTGGAGCCATAATCATTTTCCGCTTGTACCATATTCCCCTCACTCCCCAGGTCTTCCACTACTTTTTCTATCCTAAGAAAATGGAGCCCGACGTTTTCTTTTTCCAATCCCGAACGAGGAGCTGCTTTTTAGATGAGATGTCGACCTCATATAAAGGGTGAAAATATAAGTACATTTTCTATATCCCCGACCCCTTTCTCCTGGCTGACTGAGTGACAGATGGAGATGCCCAAGGCTCCCGCCCTAGGGCATTATAAGACAGAGGCGACTTATCTTCGAGCGGCCAACATCTTGTCCGAGCTGCGATTCCACGTGAAGAAGATGATCGATGAAGGACTTCTTTTCCTCTTCGGTCTTAGCCCCATCGAAGCAAAACTGCGATTTTCTTTTGGTAAGACAATGTGAAGGTCTTCCGTCAACCAATCTCTGAAGCTAACCAGCGCCGAGCTGGAGGAGAGGGCATCCGAGATGGCGGTCGAAGACTTGCTCGGTTCTCTTAGCGACGTGGCGGCGCAGACTGACGAGCTATCGTCGTCGCATCCCTCGATGGTCTCAGTGCCAGTTCCTCCCGTGAGGTTAGTCCCAGCACAACCCTTCCGCTCCTCTGGAAGAGGCACCGACCGGTAGCTCCCCAAAGGACCGAGGGCTCCCAGGCGGTGACCCCTGGTGCCAGTTCGTTTGGGATTGTTCCCGTGCCGCTTCAGTCCCCTGCACTGATCCCAACAGCCTAGGAGCCCATGGAAATAGGCGCGGAGGAGAACGCCCAGGCAGGGTGCTTTATTGCTCCACCTGATTCTTGTGATCCCCCCAAATGGGGAAGGCACGAGCAGGGCAGACAGAGAGCTGACCCTCAGGCTGAGGGGACGAGCCTCAAAGTCTTATACGTACTCCAGCGAGATGTCCCACAATAAATTGACCACTCGCTTGATAAACTCCTTCACCAACGACCTGACAGGGGTAAGTTTTTGGTTTATTTAGATCGATCTTCCAGATATCTGACAAAGTTCCGGCGTAGGTCTGGGTGGAAGGGATGGTGATGCTTTCCCGGACGAATGATCTGCTTCAGCATTATCACGCCCAGACCTGTCCGAGATGAAGACCTGTCCGAGATGAAGTCGAAGGTAGAACGACTATGTTTCGAGGCTCAACTCAGAGACAAACAACTCGAACGGTCTTAAGCCGCGCTGATTGACAGCCAGTCTCGGGCAGAAGAACAGGCAAGTCAGATCGCCGAGCTTAAGGAAGCCCTCAAGAAGGCTCGGTCCGCTGCTTCTTCTGAGAAGCAGAAAAAGGAGGAGACCCGAGCGGAGCTGAAGGCGAAGACCCTCGGATGGAAGGAGAAGGAGAAGGGTTTCCAAGCTGAATTGTCTGAGAAATCAGCCGATTTGACAACCTTAAAGGCTGAGCTGGAAGCTTACCAGGCCGGCGAGGAGGAACGCTAGGAGACCAGGAGGGCCAATTATTTGAAGTCTGTGGAGTTTTACGATCAGCTCAGCCCACGGGCTGTCAAGATGCTCCAATTTAGAGCCGAGGGGGCGATCAAACAGCTCCGTGAATCTGGACATTTAACGTCCAACCTCCTTCCCAACTTCATCAGCTTGGACAAGATTTTTGACGATATCCCACCCGAGGCCTTTGAAGATTTTGTATAGTTTAGGTTTTATTTTCGTAATGTACCTTTCGAACATGTAGTTTTCCTTTTGTAGTCACCCGGTTAGTGAATGAAACACGCTTTTTCCGCTATTAATAATCTCTTATTATGCTTGTTGCGATGAAATACTTTCCTTCGGCTCA
Organism: Hedychium gardnerianum; assembly: GCA_038050645.1. Taxonomy (NCBI): domain Eukaryota; kingdom Viridiplantae; phylum Streptophyta; class Magnoliopsida; order Zingiberales; family Zingiberaceae; genus Hedychium; species Hedychium gardnerianum. The sequence goes on from JBBUKS010018696.1 coordinate 11,230, forward strand.
ATTAAACCGTCCCGATCGGAGAGATTTAGATCTACCACTCCCTTACCTGTGACCGGCTGGAGTCCGGTGCTAAACGATCTTGTCCTTAGCCGGGAGGCAGAATGTGGTGTAGGAGCAAAAATATTCAACCCCGGGTCAGGGGGAGCTCGGCGCTTTAACAGAGATCCTCGACTCCGGATATAGGGGGAGACTTGGCGCTTTAACAGAGATCCTCGACCCCAGATCAGGGGGGAGTTCGGCGCTTCGACGGAGATCCTCGACCCCAGATACAGGGGGAGCTCGGTGCTTTAATGAAGATTCTCGACCTCGGAATAGGGGGAGCTTGGCGCTTTAACAGAGATCCTCGACCTCGGATCAGAGAGGAGCTCGACACTTTAACGAAGATCCTCGACTCCGGAGTAAAGGAGAGCTCGGCGCTTTAACAGAGATCCTCGACCCCAGATCAGGGGGGAGCTCGACACTTTAACGATGATTCTTGACCCTGGATCAGGGGGGAGCTCGACGCTTTAACGAAACCTAAGTTTTTTTATTAATGAACTATTTTCATATAGTAAATACATT
>JBBUKS010018706.1:0-11789 GCA_038050645.1 Hedychium gardnerianum
AAAAATATAATAAAATTGTTAATAAGATAAAATGTATGTTGATAATGTATGTTAATAATTAAAATGTTAATAAATTATTAATAAATTAAAATGTATGTTGATAATTAAATTATGAATAAGATAAATAAAATATTTTAAGGAATATTTTTTTTTGTGTAATATGGTGTAGATGAGTTGGAGTTGAAATTGTGTTTGGTGTTGAAATTACACCATTTTGATGTGAAAATGATACCAAATTTGATGATGATGGTTGGAGATGGTCTTTGCATTTTCTTGAACATTTAGTGACGTTAAAATTTGGGCGACACCATTTTTTGATATTTTGTAATGTTCTTATAAGATATTAACGTCAACTTTAGAGAGGTGCCTTCAATTAGAAAAGTTTTGTGTTTCAAGAACATTTATATATAAATGTCTTGTTATTATCATAATAAAAATAAATTTAAATATCTCAACAATTATAAATGTTTTGTATTTTTTTTAAGATAATAAAATTATCAATAATGATAGTTCAATTTAAAATGTCCCCTTAATTAATTTATGGTGACAATAATAAATGTCTTTTATACTAATTTATAAGGACATTGAAAATTATCATAATAGTTATTTAAAATGTGTTATTCAATTTCAAAATTTTCACTTCATCGTAATTCATGCACACAACAAGGTAATTTTAAAAAAAATAAAAAAAATAAAATAAAAACCAAAATGTCAATACATTCATTCATCTTACAATCTGTTGAGTCATTGTTAAAATGCAATACTAATGATAAATTGTTAGAAGACAGAAAGTATTAGAATGGCCAAAAGGCAATGTTAAGCCTTTATTTATTTATATATATATATATAATCCAGATCCGCGGATGAATGGTGGATCCTCCTTTGATCAAATAGCGCAAAAGGGCATCAAGCAGATTGAGCTTCATCGCAAATTAGACAAGACAATCTTAAAATAATATGTTAGATAGCAGCAATCAAATTTTAAATTAGAGCAAACAAATTTCAAATTACAATAACAAATTTGAAATTATGATCGCTGTAACCCATTTGAACTTGTTAGGCGGGTAACTCAGCCAAACTATCTTTTCTAGACCTGCCATCTAATAGGTCCTCCTTAGCGGCCAACAACTTAGTTTGACCTCCCTTTCTCTTTTAGACTCGCTCTCAAGGAAGTTCTTTGAAAGTCAACTTTCTTAACTCAATATTCTGTCACCCAAAACTCTAATTGAGTCTAGTATATCTATTTTTTTATTATTAATTTAGGTATCTAGACCTTCAGTTGAACTAGTTCAAGAGATGAACGATCTTCCCCCTGATTCATCCACTTAATAAATTTAAAAATACGAACGACTCCTAACACGACAGCCTAGCTATCTTAGTAGTTCGAGCACTACGAGCGTAATGTCACCTTGCATAAGAATCAAATCCTGGATGCATGGGAGACCATCATCCTCTTACCGTTGCGTTGTGCTCAGGAGGACTAATGATACGCCCACGATATTGCTTCCATTCCAGATTGACATGCTTGTGTGGATCTACTCTAGTCCAATGCTCTTACCCGCGTATACAAAGACCTTAGATTAGAGAGCCGACCTCTCATAGGAGCGATAAGTTAATTGACCCCTTCTGCTCAGTCAACATGCTAACGCTTTAACAAATGGAGATTCGCAGTCACACTAGGTCAAGCTATCCACTCTGATATTTTTGGGCTCACCTCTCCGATGCTTTGAGCTCCCTAAGTCAAGCTTTATTTCCCAAACTCCTAGGCTCTATACAATGATCCTTGAAGTTATGGGTCATAATTAGACGTGGACCACAATCCCTATATGGCCACTCGATGATTCACATGTTTGCAACCCATTATCCCCAGGGCCCAATAGTCGTATGGTTTAGAATTTGGATATTTATCCTTTCGATGCAATCACGGTGGCAAAAGGCGAAATGCTCGCCCCTAGTGCTCCTGTCAGTTCGTCCCAAGATCAACACGGAGGAAATAAATCACCGAGACTAGTCTAGCTAGCTTGAACAGTGATCAATGCATGAGAGAGGACAGGAACCTAGTCACTAGTCAAGATTTGACCTTTAGACCTCATGGTGATAACATCCCATGCACTAGCCATCAATCCATCCCGTGAGGACCTTTCGATGTAATTACACCCTTAGAAATTGGGTGAAATAGATATTTTGATGAATTGGGCAACGAATTTATGTATATTTAAGTCACATAAGATTTGGAGATATACACATGGAGATGACTTAGTGTGACCAAAATCAATTGATGGTTTGATGGCTCAATGTCCATGGAGTTCATAGAAAGATGACATGGTGCATTCGAGGGAATATAGAATGAGGAGCATCAGAGCAACATGGTTGAGCCAAATAGTGAACATCATAGATGAAGGTGTGAAGGATGACACGAGGAGGAGTCACGGGTTTGGTGCATCTAGAAATGAGTAGTCTTATGAGATGACTTCAAAGCAAAGTTAAACCTTTGAGAAGTTGAGTGTGAGAGACTATGTACCTAAGCGAAGGGTAGAATTTTTCATAGGTGGACTTAGCCTTAGAGGTGACTAGAATCATGAGGTCAATCGATTGATGATTGAGTCAAGGACTCAATGCTTCAAACATAAAGGTTTCCATTTGTGATTTCTTGGTGTAGTCAATTGATGAACTATAATCAATGAACTAATGAGACCCCAAATACCAAATGAGGAGAGTTGGGATTTTAGACCAGTTTTGTGATATGGTAGTTGACTAATAAGAAAATACTAGTCAACTACTAGTTTAAAATAAAATGATAAACTAGATAATATTGAATTTAGGATGATTAATTTAGTCCTATGAAATTTTCTCAGCGGCCACTAAGGTAAATCGGAAAACGCTCGCTGCGGGGGCCCCAGAAGCCCAACACCCTGTGATTACGTCCTATTTGAAAAAAAATTCTTACAAATGTACCGTATCTAGGAATCGAACTGTGAATATCTGTGTGACACAACTATTAGTCTAATTCATTGGTGCTAGATGACCAACGAATAAAATATTTTTATTCTTGACCAACTTTTGGTCCAACTAATCAAAGACAATCGACTAAGGGATAATTTTCAATCGATTGTTATTATAAGAACCATACTGTCAAGAGAAGTTGATAGAACAATAATGGTAAGATTAGCTAATGACAACAGTTGACGAATTGACTGATGAATAATCTCAATCAACTGCTAGCGTTGGGCACCAATGAAAGAAGTTGCATGAAGACTATAAAAGAAGCTTAATTTAGAGTACGAAGAACTAATGTTCATAGCTATACTTAAGCACTTTCCTGAGCTAATTAATAACTTTCTCGAGACTTTCTATTTATAATCTTTCTCAATTATAAGAGATTTTTTCACCTCCGAAACTTAATCTCGAAGAAAGATTAATGGCGGTGTTCTAGCCAAATACCGTGGATGGTCAAGCCATTAGTCAACAAATATACTAACGTGTGCTCTCTTCGGAGATCGTCGGTGAAGGAGATGAAAGGATCTAAGATACGCTCAAAAGGAGAGTTAGAATGACATTGGGGATGAATCTTGGCAGGCTACTCCAATGCTCAAGTTAGGGTTAACTTGAGGTAAAAGATGTTAAAGGAAGAAGATGAAGTAGAGGAGTAAAACCTCGTGGAGTTGGAAAGAAAATCGAAGTCCTTTGTCTTTACCTTCGTAAGTGTTTATATAGCTACCAGGAAAGCATCTCCACATTAGTTGTAGTATCATCATTGTGGGAGACAATGAGGGGATCAAATCCAACAGTCGTTAGTTGTCTCTCCATTTGTCCAATGTCACGTGTTCGTAGGAGAGCATCTATGAGACTAGATTTGACAACCTCATAACTGTCCCTCCATTGTTAGGATGTCACGTGTCCTGGAATATTTCTTATTATTGTTAGAGAGCCCGTATAGGGTGTATGCCTGTCTTGAGGATAAAAAAGGTGATGTCGATGTGGAGTGACCTTGGAAATAGACAAAATTAGGACCTGAGCCTAAAATTGAGATGATGCTGGGATCAAATGTTGAGAGAGGATGTCAGCAACTAGGGTTGAGACAGAGATGATGTTGGCAATCATGGTTGAGACCAAAAGGGAGTCTATTGCTGAGACTGAGAGGGAGTCTATTGTTGAAACTATTACTGAGATAGTTGTCGAGACTGTCACCGAGACTGATATGAAGTTTGCTGCTGAGGACTATTGATGAGACAATTACCGAGACTGATAGAGAGTCTGCTGCTGAGACAATTTCCAAGATTGATAGTGAGTCTGCTGCCGAGATAATTGCCAAGACTATCATCGAGACTGGGATGGAGTTTTCTATTGAGGACTATTGCTGAGATAGTTATCGAGATTGATAGAGAGTCTGTTGTCGAAACTATTGTTGAGATAATCACCGAGATTGATATGGAGTTTGCTATTGACGACTATTGCTGAGAGACTGATAGAGAGTATGTTGCTGAGACTATTGCTGAGATAGTTAGCGAGACCGGGATAGAGGGAAATAACGTGGTTAAGCTTGTACTTGTGGAATGAACGCATCGAGTCCATTCAGTTTAGCCTGGGTTCCCTCTGCGATGAGTTTGACCTTATCTTAGGTGGCCTCCATCTCACCTTGACTTTGACTAACAACTCAGCAAGACTTTCTATTTTACAGGACACGTAGGACCGCAAGGCTTTACTGCATCACAAACTTCCCCTTCAAGTCTATTTGAAGGTATTGGATCAGGTGGACCAGCTAAAGGGGGTGAATAGCTTGTAAGTGAATTAAGAACTTTCTCTTGCTACTTGAACTTAGTAAGGACATACACATTAATTAAGAATAATAAAATGCATAGAAATAAAAGGGACTCAAAACTTTTACTTTATTATAACTTGGATGGTTGTTAATCCAAGGCAGTAGAAAAAATGCTTTAAATCTAACTCCTTCGAGCAATTGTCAGAGGCGGAGTAGCCCCTTACAATCGTTAATAAGTACAAAAATGAAAGTACAGAGTTGGAAATCGAATATATAGTGTATTGTATTAAACTAAGAGGACGTGACCTCTATTTATAGCAAATTGGTCGATTTGACCATTTACTGGCGTGACAGTCATGGGGCGCCTCCATTGCTTAAGGGCGCCTCCATCAGTGTCGTCATCATCTTCAGCAATGGACGTCTGCTGACGTGGTAGTCATGCGGGCGCCTCCATAGTCGCTGACGTGGACTCAACGTCTATCCGCTACAACGTCTCTCTGTTTGCATGGGGGTGCCTCCATTGAGCTGAGGCGCCTCAGTTACTATTTACCCGAGGCACCTCCAAGCAATAGAGGCACCTCGGGTCTTCTTTTCATCATGGCGCCTCCATTCAATGAAGGCGCCTCAAATGATCAACTTCTGAGTTGACCATTTTCAAGCTCCGCTCGCCTTGAGTGATGATCCAACTGTCCAGAGTTAAGCTCACTCGAACTCAACTCAGGTCTTCTCCACGAGCATACTTCCTCCTTAGCTTCTCGTCCCTCGAACCACGTCCTTCTCGTTCCACCGGTGTACTCTCCCGTAACTCCTCATCCCTCAGATGCACCGAGTCCGTCGGCTCCCTTCCCCTACTATCCTTCTCGCTCGCTGCATCTTCTGCTCAACTTCTTGTGTTCCTAAGTTTCTGTACACCTAAACACAAGGCATCAAATACACACAGGACCTAACTTAATTTAGTTGATTACATCAAAACTACCCCAGGGTACTTATAGAAGGAAGCATAGTTTGACTGAATAGACTGTGATGAGTTGTTATTTTATTTTCGAAATTACCTTTTGGGCTGAGGTGGATGTATTGCACTGCGACAGCTGGCTGAATGTTTATTATTGGGAAGAGAAAACCTCGCATTCAAGGGACATGATATGCGAGAACACATATCAGACTGATAATTGGCGAACCATGCCTCTATATTAATGGGTATGTGATATCCGCCTTGGGCCGCGAGTCCTATTGCATTAAATGCAATGATGTCGTTGTTGACGCCACCCCCAAATCTGATAGAAGAAGCGTGTTGGCGCCTATTCAATCTTTGCATCTGATGATAGCGCTTGAATTGTCTTGAGGATTGATGTATCACTTTGCATCTTATCATTGTTGTGCTTTAATGGTGAAGATTGAGTTGTGATCGTGATCCTCTAGCTGGGCGATTTGATGGTGGGAAAAAAAATCTCGCTATCCAACAGTTCAGGGAGTCGACACGACCACTCTACTGTGCTGCCGCAAGGGTATATTATGTTAATCAAGGAGCAACGCCGTCTTCATTCGTTTTTCTTTGTCTTCTGCCCTTTTGTCTTCGTCTTCCTCTCTGCATCCAACCACCCAGTAAGTTTGCTGTTTTTTCTTCTATTGATCTTGGACCCTTTCTGCCTTCCTTTCTTCTTGCTTTTCGATCCCATGGCCGCTAATGACTCCTCAGATAAGTAGTACGAGTCTGAGTGGACCTAGTTTACCAGGGCCGCAGCCTCACATCTCCGAGAAGCCTTAAGTATCCCTTCTAATTATGAGATTAGGATCCCGTTGCCGGAGCACCAACCGCACCAATCACCCACAGGATTTTCCACCTGCCTTTTAGCTAGTTGGTTGCGGTCTCAGATTTCTCTTCTATCATTTTCTTCAAGACTTGTCTCATTACTTTCAAGTTTTTTTTGTTCCAATTAATCCTCAACTCTTATCGTTTGATCTACAATATAGTCATCCTCTTTTAACTATATTCAATTTCACTTGACCCTATGATTTTCCACTACTTTTTACCTCCGGTAGACTTAGCTTGAGATTTTTTATTTTGCAACTAGGTCCCGGAACATTTTCCTGAATGAATACCCTTCTTCACAAGGGATGAAAAGATTGCTTCTTCTTCATCGTACACTTGGCCGACGCTCTATCTAGATGACCTGTCTGCTCCATCACTGTTGGGCGAAAACAAGTCAGAATCGACGTATTTAGAAATCATCGAGATTTTATCCGGACTGAAGTTTAATGTTAATATATTGACGGAAAACGAGACCCTGCTACATCGGACTGGGCTAAGCTCAATTGTGACACAGCTGGATGGCCACTTGAGTAAGACACATTTTTGATCAACTTTTTTTTTAACTGACTATTTTTTTTTATAGAACGAGTCATGTATGTATAACACATGAATAAAATAAAAATTAAAGTGAGATTTGACTTCCACGGGCGGTTTGATTGCATAGGCCAGGGACATGGCGACTCGTGGGGAGTTGTGGCCATGTTAAACCCATGTGTCATCTACCGCGATTTAGGAAACATGAGCTATTCATCCCTTAGCTCGGCCTTTCAATCCTCCCACTATTCCATATAAATACTAAAGACAATGGCGATATGGAGGTGTAATCTCTCTTTCTTTCTGCAACTAGCATTCTTACTTTTTATTTTATTTATAATTAAGTATCTAATTTTTTAAATTAATTAATTTTAAAATAATTAATTCAGTCCACCAAATTTTTCATCAACTATTAATAAATCAACTGTACTTAAAAGTTCATTCAAGCGATGGATGTTCTTAAATTTATTATTCTATTAAAAAAAAATTATAATATATTATAATTAAAATTTAATTTTTAAATATCTGATTAATTATCTAAGGATCTAACTAATATACTATCACACTCATGTTTCTAAAATTATTGATCATTTAAATGAATTTTTATTAATATTTTTTAATTTATCTTGATAAATTTTTTTCATAAAATTAAATTAATAGACTTATATTTAATACTGTTATTTGAATATTTTTTTTCTAACTCTTCATTATTTTTCTATTGCAACTTCGCTTCCATGATGCTATCGTGACTTAAGCATTAACGAGGTTTTGCAAGAAAATTCCAACACCTGTTGGCATGTGTTTCTGTGCATGTAGGACGATCGTCATACCTCACTGAGGCATCATCCACTTCAATGTACTCATCGCATCGCATCGCATCAACAACCATTTGTACTCATCGTTGCCGTGCCAAAATGTTATGAAATAGTTAAATCACACTTTTAATAGAAAATATATGGAATTTAAATTTCCATATAAAACGAAGGATAAATTTTAATAAATTTAAAACTATAAAACAGATTGTTAAAATAGATAAAGACGCTTAAAGATTTAAAAATTTTATAAGATTAAATCGATCATTTCAAATTTGATATTATCTGATTAATCAAAACAACAATAATAATAATTGAATTAAGTTATAATAATTAATTTTAATTAGAAGCCCTCGCATCAGGCGAAAATGACCGGGGTAGAGAATGTAAATTGAGCTTCGCATATACAAAGTCAAGTCCCACCAGATATTGACATTAGAATCGAAAACTTGCACATGCAACTGATCACCAATTGAAGAAAAGAGTTCGTTGACAAACTTTACATGACCTCCTCTCAGTCTCCTCTCTATGGAGTCTCCTTCGTTATTCGATGACGTTACCATGTAAAACGTCATCAAATGCGTGCTGTATATGCAAAGAACACGCCTTTGATTTTGACCACCCGAACAGAGAGACTTATAAAATCAGAAATCAATTTGGAACAAAGAAACATTATTGATGCCAATATATTCTCAATTAAAAATGACTCGTGGCAGATCAAACAAGAGATGGACTTGGTAAATTAATTAAGTAATTAATCCATGAAAAACGCTGCATGAACATCTATAAAAGCCCTGAGCAACAACGCCCATGCCAGTAATGTACGTATTATATGAACGGAGATGGAGAAGAGCAAACGAAGAGGAGATGAAGAGGCGGAGGCGCAGCGGCCTAAGCCTGAGCTTAAGCCTGAGGTCACCGATGAGGAGGTGGACGAATTCTTCTCCATCCTCCGCCGGGTGCACGCCATGTCCAGGGCCTTCTCCGGAAAAGGCAGTGGCTTCATGGCCGGAGCAGAGGAGACGAGCACGACGGCCACGAAGAGGAAGAAACCGGCGAGCCGGAGGGCGGAGGGGACGAAGGCGACGTCTAGGTGGCGGCCAACGTTCATCTTGGAGGACTTTCGGGTCGCCGGCGACGCCGACGTCGCCGCCAGCTCGGAGACAGCGGTGGCAACGACGGACCTGACTCTGGATTTGGACTCGGAAGCCGTCTCCGAAGACGTACGGTCGATAGAGAGCGTCGTCGGTGGCGTTGACTTTATAGCTAGCTCTCCGATCGATCCTATTCATATCTGCCATGAACGCGATGTAATTCCTTAATATGTAGTACAATTTGCAGATGATATCGAGGTATTCTCAAGAGTAATCAAACATTAAACAAAAAGTAATTAATTATCCACTTTAAATCGTCTTCTCTAAGACTTTACTTACAAAAGTTCGACTCTTCTTAATTAACAGCAATACTTTCAGTTGTCCTAATACTTTTATTGTTGCGTTAATATTTTTCTTCTAAAAAAATAAAAAAATTTAAGACAAAAATAAAATTGAAAAAAAAAATGAGGACAGAGAAATTTTTGGGGGGATTTGCGTGTGTCACGAAGTTGCAGTTAGCCTTCGCGCGAGATGTCTAAGGTGGGGGCCAAACTAGTCTTTCACATGATTTTTCATTGACTTATAAGGTTGTCCATTCTAGACCTTTGTATCCGCTTGAGTCTTTTATATATTTTTATTTTTATTATTATTATTTAAGTCACGTAAGACTTGGAGATATACATGTATGGAGATGATTTGGTGTGATCAAAATCAATTGATGATTTGATGGCTCAATGTCCATGAAGTTTAGAGAAAGATGACATGATGTATTCGAGGGACCGTAAGATGAGGAATAACAGAGTATGGTTGAACCAAGATAGTAAACATCATAAATGAAGGTGTGAAAGATGACACAAGGAGGAGTTGTGAGCTTGGTGCATCTAAGAATGAGTAGTTTGATGAGAGATGACTTCAAAGCAAAGTTAAACTTTTGAGAAGTTGAGTGTGAGAGACTATATACCCAAGCGAATGGTAGAATCTTTCATAGGTGCACTTAGCCTTAGAGGTGAGTAGAGTCATGGGGGACTGATGATTAGACTTAATGCTCCAAATAAAAGGGTTTTCTATTTGTGGTTTTTTGGTGTAGTCAACTGATGGATTAGAATCAATCGACTAATGAGACCCCAATTACCAAATAAGGAGAGTTGAGATTTAGACCATTTTGGTGATATGCTACTCTATTAATATGGAAATATTAGTTAACTACTATCTAATTTACTGTGGCTAGATGACCAACGAATAAAATCTTTGTTCATGACCAAGTCTAGTATTGGCCCAACTAATCAAAGGCAATCGACTAAGGGATATTTTTCAGTCGATTGCTATTATAGGTATCAAACTGTATAGAAACAGTTGATAGAGCAACAATAGTAAAATTAGCTAACAACAATAGTTGGTGAATTAACTGATGAATAGTCTCAATCAACTGCAAGCATCGGGCAACAATGATAAAGAAGTTGAATGAAGACTATAAAAGGAGCTTGGTTTAAAGTTTGAAGAACTAATTAATGTTCATAGCTATAGTTAAGCACTTTCCCGAGCCTAAGCATTTTCCTCAACTAATTAATAACTTTCTTGAGACTTTCTACTTATAATTTTTCTCAATGGTAAAATGTTTCTCCAACTCCAAAACTTAATCGAGGAGAAAGATTAACGCGGTTTGATTGCGTAGGCCATGGACATAGCAACTCGTGGGGAGTTGTGGCCATGCTAAACCATGTGCCATTTGTTGTGATTTAGGGAACATGAGCTATTCATCTCTCTAGCTCGACCTCTTAATCCTTCAACTATCCCCTATAAAAACTAAAAAGCAATATGAGAATAGGTCGCTTGTATTCTTGGATTAGATACTCAGGTAGGGGTGATACTTTTGGGGATACGTAGTTTTTTTGTTACTACCTCATTGCATACTATATACTCATCATACCATTAATGCATTCATACTTTTCACTTGGGAGCATGCATTCTTGTATATATATAGGCTAGGTAGGATTATGATAGCATGCACTTTTGATAGTGTGTGAGAGTATATTTTTGATACATAGACAGAGAGCATGCATTTTAATTAGTTAGAGAGCATACATATAGATAAACCTCCACTGAACCTCACTGCATCTTGATATACATGGAGTTTTTATAGTCGAGTCTCGGCCAGGTTCCGGAGGACATACACTTCATCTATTACACATATTACAAAACTGAGGGGATTTCTTAGAGCTGACAGCATGTCAGCGACAAGTAACTGCCCTCATTCAAAAAAAAAAAACTTTTGAGCCTGATGTCTGATGCTTGATACCTAATATGGAGCCTGGAGAGACATGAAGTCACATGGAGGAGAAGCCGAGAGTTGATACTTTGATGAGGTTGTAGCTACGACAATGCCAATGGTGTCGACTCTTCGGATATTGATGGAGCTTGTTGAGAGCTGTGAGATCATTTGAGTGAGAGTGTGTGCACCTTGAGCTGGTGAGGGAGAGCACGGAGTATATATATCTTGAGTGGTTAGGTGTGAGAGCTTCAACCTTTTCAGAGAGGAGTACAGTGTGGGATGTACCGTGGATAAGGATATATAGGTGAATAGATTCACATTGAATGATCTATCTAGTCCGCAGCAAACGGCTCGCGGTAAAGACATGTTAAATTTCTTTATGGTTGGGACTTTGCTACAAAACCTATGAGGGTGAATAAGTCCACCAGAATGACCTATCTAGTTCGCAGTAAATAACTCGCGGTAAAGACATTGCAAATCCATTGATAGTTGGTTACTTGCTAAAAGTGTG
>JBBUKS010018756.1:0-31784 GCA_038050645.1 Hedychium gardnerianum
TCTCGTTACAACTCAAAGGGGAACATAGGCGTATCAGATGACATAAATTAGTTGTACTGTTGGATGCTCCTGCATCACTTTTTCCTTACTAGTCATCTGGTCAATCTTGACCTGACTAAACTTCTCACTTTGTTAGTCATCTGGTCAACCTTGACCTGACTAGACTTCATTAAACTTATTGTCAAACAAACATCAAAACTCTAGAGGTCGATTGCACCAACAAATGCAACTTGACAAAGTTCACGTAATCATCCTAATATTCAATATTCTCAATTTTCTACTTCCACACACTACCCCAAAAATGTTCATGTGTTCCATACATTCCACAATTTCCTCCAAATTTTCAAAGTTCTCAAAATTTCCTTGCTCCTCTGAGTAATGCCCCTCAACTGCTATTTTATATGTACCTGCCCGAATATTGGCGGTCAATAGACAGCCAATTCATAATGTCACCTCTTCTTTATGGAATTTCTCATCCACAATCAACATTCATGCTCTTAGACGAATCAAGGAGGGCTAGCATAGACAAATCTAAAACCGACAACACCATTTGTGGTTCTAGAGTTGAGAAATGAAGAGAGTTTGGGTGTGTGTACACCAAATGAATAAAGTGGTCAATGGACGAAGAGATACACCTTGCAAATACATGGATCAATATTAGCACCAATCCAATCATTGGTAACAGGAATGCAACACCATGTGATAAAAGGTGACTCGCTCACCCTAAGCGTCATGCCCCTGGGGCAATGGTGCAGCGGCAAGGCGCCTTCTTATTTTTCCAAACATATAAGGATCGATTCCCAACTTCGACGAATTAACAGATAAATTTTTCTTAATAAACGGTTGACCTAATGATGTATGTTGTTCTTATGTATTTTTAACATCATTATGCATATATTTTGTTGTATTTCATGAGCATATTTTGCATGCGTACATCTTCTATTTTGTTATTTTTACTATTTTAATCCGGAGATTTACTCTTTATGTGTTTTCTTTGTTAGAACACAAAATGGAGCTTAAAAGCCTAAGAATATAAAGGAAAAGCAAGGAACATGCTCTGATCGTGTCCCAAGACACAGGCGTGTTCCTCGCCCGAAGTTAATCAAAGAAAGGAGCAAAAAGGAGGTCTTTAAGATTTCACACGGTTGTGCCTCAAAAGGCACAACCGTGCCTATTACCGTAGAGGAGAAGCAACTCGAAAGACATGATCGTGTCATCTAGGCACGCCTGTGCCAATTGCCTCAGCACCAACAACTCCAGACATGGATGTGCCTTTTGAGGCACTTTTATCACAGAGAAACGACTCTAGTGACTAGAATTTTACATGGTTGTGCCTCAAAAGACACGGTCATGCTTTTGACTACCGAGAAGCAACTCCAACACAGGCACAATCGTGCTCTTTCCCAAAAGTACAAAAGACATGACCGTGTCAAAATGACAAGGTTGTGTCACGGTCGGCTGAAAATCGCTGGAGAGTCGAATTGAACCATTTTTAATGATTTTGGAGAGCTATAAAAAGCCCAAGAGTCCCTCTAATTGGGGGAGGAGGGGTTCTTCCCTTTCCAGAGAATCCTAGAGCAGCCATTCCACAGCCGCCGCGATAATCCATCCACTATTGGAGCTTAGGAACTCCTCCAAGACGTCGGAATCTCGTGGATAAGCATCTTCTTCTCTCCTTTTTTTTCCAGATTTGAGTTGTAAGATGTTTAATTCAATATTTCTGGGTTGTATTCCCTTCTCTATGGAGTAGATTTTCGGATTCTAAAATTAGGAAGTAATTACGATATAATTGTTGATATTGTTCTTCAGTATTTGTTTCTTTCTCTATTGAATGACAAGTTTATTTCTTGTTTCTGTTATGTTAAGTTATTTGTGAATGCTTGAGGACATGGAAAATCAGTCACTTATAGAGGGGATAATCTAGATGTACCGGGGAGCCCTAGTGACAGGGGTAATCCTGTGAAGCGGACATTCTAGCATGATTCCCTTGAAAGTAGACTAAATTCCCATGAAGGGAAAACTATTTTAGGGCTTAATGGATTTGTCCCAATTTGATGTCATAGAGTATATGTGATAATCTAGATGAACTGTAGCCCTAGTGACAAGGATAATCCCTTAAAGCAGACTTCTAACATTATCGTCTTACTATGATGCATCAAGTTTGGGTAGATATATACTCTGGTATAATTCTCCTAATTTTGTATCAATAATTTGGATATGATACCCTACATGCGAATACACATAGAGGTGGGAAAGTAACAATACTTGGGACGTCAACAACCATCTTAGCGAAATCGAAATCCTAAAATCGTTCCCTCAAATCATTCTCTCGCCCAACTTCCTAACCGCTCTCTCTCTCTCTTCTCTTGACTTTTCTAGACTCTCTCTCCTTCTCTCAACTCTCTCATTTTTTATTGTCTAGATAACTAGCCTTGCAAAACTAATTAGTATTTAATCCATAGTCTCTGTGGGATTAATATTTTTATTATTTGATGACAATCATGCACTTACAAAAATTGTACAACACCTAAGAACGTTGGGTTGATGGGCCACTCACTACGAGCGCTTCTCGATTTACCCTGGTGGTCGATGAAAAACTTCCATGGGGCTAAGCTGGTCATCCCAAGATTAGTCGGCGTAAGGTGAATACATGGTGCCAACTAAAAAAAAGAAATAAACTTTCTAAAAACTAATCGCATATTACTACAACAAGTATCGACTATTGGAGTTGCAAGGTTACAAATAAAGTCTCATATTAAAAACACATGAGAAAGATCATGAGCTTATAAGGGAAAGACATCTCCATTAGTATGAGGCCTTTTGGGTAGAGCCCAAGAGCAAAACCATGAGGGCCTAGGCCCAAAGTGAACAATATCATATCATTATGGAGATATCTAAATTCCTCCCGTCCTAACAGTTTCCTCTTCTCTTGTATGACTCCAATTGATAGCTTCCCAGGCACACATGAAGCTCTCTGCAGAGTTGTGGCCTCGGAGGAAAGCAACTTGGTGTTCACTGACTAGAAAATGAATAAACTTGCACAGAATCAAAGCTCAGTCTCTGATTTGATCACACTATTGCTTAACACTTTATCTTAACCTTATCTAGACTAGGTTTAATTAAGAAACTAAAATCATTCATGAATTAATTAAGGTTAGCTCACAATTAGGGGAAATTTGTAATAATATCTGTTTTTTAAATGGAAATAAAATTAATTAATGCAGAGCAGCTATCTGGATCATTAGTATAATTTCATTTGTTTTGAGAAAGAATCACTTGTTTAATTATTTCATAGATATGCGAAACACATGAATTTGATATTCAATTTTCAAATTACCCTAGATCAGACAATCAGCACTGTTCTTTATGAAGCAACAGCATGGCCTGAAATCAATAAGATTATAATAATAATCCAAACTTCCATATTTCAGTTATTTCGCATGCAAACCTAGCTCATTTTTTGGCATTGAATAATATAAAATATAATTTGATAGATGATAAACTCGAGGATCAATGCAACACGATGAAAAAAGATAAAGAAATCAATGTGACCTGCAGCATTATAATCGCAGATCCTCCATTTGAAGCGTTTGGGAATCCCAAGCTCCACATTCAAGTATAGTAGTAGGAAGCTGAGCCCGCAGAGTAGGAACAACTCTCATTTGGTAGTAGGAAGCTGAGCCCGCAGTCGCAGAGCCGTGCGCAGAAGCCTGCGTCCACTAGGATGTTGCTCGATCGGCTTCACTCCCATCCTATTAACGGCCTGCTAGGGATTTGGGTCAGGAGTCCCTGCGTCGACCACTGCCTCACCTCGCCGCTAGGGATTCGGAGATTTGGGCTTGCCGCTGCCGCCGTGCGAGAAGAATGCGGGGAAATATTCAAATTAGCCTCAAAATTCTTTCGTTGCGGAATTTATGGATATCTATTTAATTTTACAAGCAAATTTATTTTCTACGATTCAAAAAACTGTCAAATTAATTAATGTTATTCGATTGAGTTGGCTGGTAAAATAATTTAATTATTCGAAATATAATTTAAATTCTCTTATAAACAAATATTAATAACTGATTGGTGGCGACTCCGAAATCCAGACGTGACGGAAACGGCATCTCTTTTTTAACGGAGACCCCGGTGGGGGCGTCCGTTAACTAGTCCCCCCTCCACGACAAAAGGGAGTTGGAGGTGGGGACCGCCGCTCCCTCCACGCGCCGCGGGCTCGCACCCGGAGGCCGGAAATGGTATGGGCTGCACGTGACCCTGGCCGCCCTCGGGCGCCACGGAGCCTCCTGGGCCCCCAATACCGACCTCCGGCGAATCTCGAAGCCAGAAAAGACTGGGCCCCGCGCCCGACGATCCGCCACCGCCAACCAACTCGCGGGTGCCACACAACATCGGGCAATTAAGAAACCGCGAATTAAGCGGACCGGCACGTGCGGCGGTCCCTCTGAAAACCTGGCGCGCGGCGCGCCCCCACAACGAAGGCACGGGCGCACCGGGCTACTCAATTCGGGCCCACCCACAGGCACCCGCCTTGAGCTGGCCACGTGATGCGGGAGGCGACCATGTGGCTTAAGATCACGTGACAGCAAATCGGCCCGCCATCATATGTCGGCACATTTTCATCCCGACGCCTGCAGTTTCTCGTGTTTTACAAAATATCCTCACAGTTTCATAATTATCAAAATGCTCTCGTAGAGCTTTAAAATTTGCTATCATTTAAAACCCCAGTAACTATTCAACGACATCATCATTCCGTTATATGAAGTGCGATAAAAAGGGGAGCTGATAAAACAGTATCATTTCCGAAATTGTGATGATAGTATAATTTTTAAGTGCATTTTTAAAAAAATGATAAAATTTAGGGGCGAATTGACATTTTCCTACACCACGCGATTATAGTAATTTCTTGTTGATAATTTACAGATCCTATGCTTATACCTTAAAAATAAGTGATTGGGGTTGACCATTATAGTAAATCTTTATTTATTCATTGGTACGTATGAATTGAAATGCAATGATTTATGGTTACATGACTAGACCGGAACTAACTGACAATGACATGTAAATGTGTGCCGTATGTTATATATATATATATATAATTTATTTTTATGTGTATTAAGTATAATTTTGTTTTAATAAAAGATTAAAAATTTAAAGTTTAATTTTTAAAATTTAGATTATAGTATTTAAACTAAAAAATTATAAAAAAATATCAAAAAAACAAAATTATACATGATGCGCATGAAAGTGCGCACAGGAGGTAAACAGGATAGCATTCTTCTGCGTATGACGGTGATATCCTAGGCGATGTCCATAGAGGACTTCCGTAGGCAATACAATAAGTTATTTTTTAATTTTTTTTTTAAACTCTAGATTGTACTAATCAAATTTCGTCTTTAGGCTTAAAATTTAGGTTATATTATTAAGTAAAAAAAATTCAAACAATTTTTTTTTAGTATACATGCATGATAAAATATGTAGGATATCAAAATTATATATATATATATATATATATATCCTGACTCACCATCCGTGATGTGCATTTGTGACCGAGTAGTCGAGGTGCCTAGAAGTGATTCGGGTGCCCCAAAATGAATGCACTCGGAGCGTCCGAATCACTTTTGCGCGCCCTGACCACTCAATTGCGGAAGTGTATCATGGACGACGAATCAAACAGTATATCACTCCTCTATATATATAGTCCTCACAGGCTGACATAATTGGTTCATGTAAGGGTGTTACTATCAATAAATCTAGAATTGATTTCCAACGGGAGCGGAATGTCCCGTTGATTGTCTCACCCCCTCTTTGCATGTGCTATATTTTACGGGATGAAACTTTCGTGATTTATTTCCCTTTCAGATAGTAGGTGTTATTTTGAAGGGGCCGCTAAGATGATCATTTTATTTTTTTGTTGTCAAAAAAAAAAATATATATATATATATATATATAATACATTTTCGTTATGTCATCGTATGTTATGCATGATTATACGGTGCGCAATGTTTTTTTTTTAAAAAATAAATTAAAACTTTCATTTAGGGTTTTGACTTCTCTAGGGTTTAGAGGTTAAATATAGTAGTAAGGTTTTAAAAAAAAAAATCATAAAAAATGATTAATCAGGTCGGATAACGTCGGATTTAGGGTAATCGGTCAGGCTCCACGAAAGTTTCTCACCGACCACTAGAGTAAATCGAAAAATACTAATAGAGGCTCATCCAAATAGCCACCGAGTGTATGATATGTAATATATATATATATAGTTATAGTTATAGTTATATAGTTGTTATGAGAAATTTAATTTATATCGATTAATTTTAAGATAATCGATTCGGTTTCATCGATCATCAAAATAAATTAAAAAATGCTTGTAACAGATGGTCATCAGTTCAGCATTCTTAGATTAACCGCTCATTAAGAAAAATTTATCTGTTAATTCATCAAAGCTGAGATTCGATTTTTATATGCATAAAAATTTGAGAAGATGTCCGCTGCACTATTGCTCCGATGACTAATATTATAAGAACAAAAGGTGAAATTATTATTTTAGCGGTCTCTAGTCTCATACTCTCTGAAAATAATAAATTACTAGGGACATTTATTTTAATACAACATCCCTTTGCGCAAAGGAGATTAGACATTTAATCAGATATTTTATAATCACTACAAATTAATATTAAAAATTATTAAAATAATGATCTAAACAGATATTAACTGTATCCGATCCAAAGAATCAAGAACCGATGTTATAATAATAAAAAATAATTATATTTATTTTAAATATTTTTGATAATATGTCCTACGATTATAGGGAGGGAGATAGATGGATGCGAAGATAGTCGATTAGTTGAATTAAATTGCGACCGTTACAGAACCATCTTTTTTCCTTCTAAGCGTTTAAATTTTGAGAAAAAAAGAAAAATTGGACGCAGAAATATTGTCGTGCGGAGAGAGGACTCCACCCGCAATCCCCGCTGGTCATATCTTGTCATGTCACGTGCATGACGAGGAGCTTGCTGCATGGTCCCCGTGACCGTCACGTGCTCAGTGCTCTGCTGTGGCCGTGGTCCTCCCTCTCCACTTCGTGATTAATTAAATTAATAACTCTTGGAAATCGTCATCGAGTTCGGCATTATTCCGTGTGGGATCGGGATTAGCGCCTAATCATCGTCTTCCGCGATGTTTATGTAGTCAATGCCGCGGCGGTACGATCGCTGGCTCCACCGGTCCACGGCATGGCAAACCCCCACGCGAGGCAGCGCGTCAGTTCGGCACGTACGGGCGCTGGGGATAACGCCGCGCTGACGGCCGTTTGTTAGACGGCGTTCGGCGACGGAAACGAAGAGTGAATAAAAAAGCGAGGGAGGAAAACGAAAGGTAGGCGGGTTAAGGAGCGGCGCGTCGAGATCCCCTCGCGTCTCGAAGGCGAAGGCGAAAGTGGAGCCTCCTTGTAATCTCTCCTCGCTTTTGTTTTTACTGATTTTGACGGTTGATTAGTGTTGTTGCTCTCTTTAATGCGCTCGGATTCTGCGATTTCTCCGCTAGGGCTTGGGCAGAATTCTGTCGCATTGATTCTGCTCCGAGTTGTTCATTTCGATCTGGTGGAATATACGGAAATATGTTGGAATCGATGGAGCTTGAAGGTAAGGCTGTGGATTTATGAGAACTGTAATTGGTTTTGTGTCTATTTGTTGACAAGTTGTTGTAATTTGGCAAATGCACAGAGAAGAAAGTAACGCACGATTTCCTTTCGCTTTACGCCGCGGATTCCTCTTTCGACCCCGAAGATCCAAGGTCTGCTTCTCAAGGTACTCAATTGTTCACAGTTGAATTAGTTTACTTTTTGCTAAACTTATTTCATATATTTTAATTGTAGATTTGATTTCGATTTTTTTTTTTCCAAATTCAAAACTGGAAGACATTGTAGCTCAAAGTTTGCAAAAAAAAAAAGAAAAAGTTCAATCCGAAATCAAAATCTCTGTCCTTGTTTTCCCTTTGTTTTTGAATGTTTTTTTGCGACCGAAAGCAAGGTCAGACCAGGAGCTGATTTGTCACCCTTTCTTTTTTACATGATTTTTGTCGTCAGGTTTCTATTTGAAGACCCGAGATTTTTTGCAGCCGCTGGATGGGCGAGAGCAAGGGGGAGGGAGAAGCGGGGAGATGGCGGCGGAGAAGGCGATTACCGGCGGGGCAGACCCCTCCAGCATCGGCCACTCCGGCGACGCCACTCTGAGGACAGGCGACGCGCAGCCTGACACTAGTCCGGTACGGGCTGCGATGTCTATCGGGTTGGAGGCGAAACCCGAACCCGATTATGGCAGCTGGAGTACCACTACTAGTTATGGTTCCTACGCTGGTGTTCCCTACGGACTGTGGGACGACAAAACTGCCGTTTGCAGAGGTAAATTAATTTCATCAAATCCTCCTCAGTCCATTAATTTCTTCAACAACGAACTGCGTCTCTTATCTATTAAAGTTTTATCCGGCTTTTAAATTCTTTCCTAAAAATTTGGTCTTTTAACTTTAGATATTTATAGTTTGATAGTATTTGCCAATTTTAGATACTAATATTGTAAAATTGGCGAGATGTTTGAATTACAAAGTACCAAGGGCTTATTTTCAAAAGATCCAGTATGGAAAAATAGTCTACCGACAAGCTTAAATTACACAGCTTTGGTTGCTAAAAACTTGAGAGGTTTATAACGAACAGATAGAGAAGAATTTAGGATGGAATTGAGTGGTTTGATGATTCATCAGAACTCTACACTACAAGTGATCTAGTTGGGAAGGTGGATATAACTGTTTCAATAATGGATGCTATTTGATGATTTTTCTTAAATTATATCTTCCTCGGTTCGGATATAACTTGAGAAGTTTGTTAGGTCAGACTAGAAGAATTCTCCCTCTTGTACAAAGCTTATCCAGATTCCAGTAAACTACACTTGAACCAATTTTGTGTAGGTGCAAACTGCCATAGTTCTTTTATTAGACAATGCTCCTTTGGGGTAAAGAGCTTCTTCATGCCGTATCTTTAGAAGGCTTGTTTCACTTTGAAAATAGTGATTACAATAGTGAGTTTCATAGAATCCTACCTCACTCTTGGAAGAAGTTGTCCCCTTCTTAGCTACTCAAATGATGAATAGAGAATTCAGAAATCCTTAGAAAAAATTCTTCTTAAAACATCCAGGATTATCAGTTTGATGAATGATCCTTATCATCCTGAACATTCACAAGAAAGGAGCTTAAGATTGAACTCATACAAATGAAGGTGTTACCAAACTTTTTCTGGGAAGCGACATAAAAGAGGATGAGGATAGTGACAGAGCACAAAGTTTATATATGATGTAGGAAATGGCAAGGCAAGGGAAAAAATTATTATCAACATCAGAGATTTATTTCTACCTGATAAAATTGCTCCCATGCACCAGGACCGCCTCGGGTCATTTAATAAACAACTAACATTGCTGCTTAAACCTGGCTGTAGACTGGTCACCAGTCACATCCATGGGTTGATCTTCAAGATTTAATAAATCTTTCAAGTATCCATAGACCTTGTTTGCTATCAAAGGCCTTGGTTAGCTTAATTCCTAGATCCAATGTATTGACATTGACATTTTATCTCGAGAATTGGGATTTCCTTTATGAGGACTTTGTGTGGAGATGGTATCCATCTTCAATGTGTTATACAGTG
Source organism: Hedychium gardnerianum (assembly GCA_038050645.1). NCBI lineage: Eukaryota > Viridiplantae > Streptophyta > Magnoliopsida > Zingiberales > Zingiberaceae > Hedychium > Hedychium gardnerianum. The sequence continues at coordinate 9,692 of JBBUKS010018756.1, forward strand.
GCACTATGAACCTAGCATATAGAATAAGGTTTATTTGTTCTACTACCTTGTTTTCATTTACCATTTCAGACCTGTCACATTATCCAACAGCTAGATTGACTTTTATCTCAATGTTCTGGCAACTTGGAAGTGAAAGTTTCTCTCGCTTGCAGGAGATTGATCTTGGCTTGATAATGTTTTATCCTCCCTTTTACTTTCTCAATTTTCAATGATTCAGATTGTGTTATTAAGGTAGTTGAGAAAAGAAAGAAATCTTTCTTATGGACTGACTATGAGCAATTGTCATGGATATAAGACATGGAGCGTAATACCTTTGCCAGCATAATTGTAATGCTTAATCTTTCTTGTTTATGACCCAAGCTAGAATTTTAGCTTTTATAGGTGAAAATGAGCACCAAGTTCCTGCTTGTCTGATAGAATGGTGATGTAGCACCATGATGAATGCGAATCTCTCCAAGTGTGAGAAAGTTGTAGAATTCTTATATACAAACTAGGCATGTTCATGGGACAAAATCAGGAAATAACTCGACAAACTAGGAAATGCAATAAGAATTATTAATTGGCTACCAAATCAAAATAGAATTACCAAGCAACTACAAAATTTCCTAATCTTCATCAAATGGGCACACCAGCGAGCAGTCAAATGTGATAAAATATTCCTACCTCGTTCCACCCTCCAAAAGACCCAAGTCCCCCATGTGCTTATGTTGAAGGCTCTGGATCAACTGATGTTAAGTACCAAAGTTGAGAGATTCTAACTAGTTGATTGAATTAGAGTCCAAGAGTCAGATTTTAGCAATCAAGCTGAGAATTGCCACATTGATAGTCACACATGATGCAAAGAGTTCAGAAAGGATTATTATGGAGAAATGTTTGGGCTTTCCCTCCGTCTATCCGTAAATTTCAGAGGTTCCATTTGATGGAGTAAGCCAAATTCCATGCTTGCTCATAAACTTTCAAGATACCTTATCAGGCAAAGCACCAGTTTGAGGAAGGGGACCAAGCGTTCTGAAGAGGATGAAGCTTGGACAATCCATAGTCTATATATTCAGTATTGGAGTAGAGGAACCACCACTTCCAGAAATGCTATGTCGTGTGACTACAAGTTAATGATGCCAAGACCACCAAACGGAGAAGCTGACATGCAGCATCCAAACAAGCAAGATTCCTGATCAAGCTACACTGATCATCTTGCACCTGTGTGAGATAACTTCAGAAAGCATCTTTTGCTGTTACATGACAAGTTAGGGAGGGAATGGTCGATTGAAATTGTGTAGCAGTTGCTGGCTAGCTTGGAGTCTCTAAGATGGCCAGTCTTTAATGAAGCACACTGGATGGCAGATCATACGCATATATGTCTTGATTTTCTTTCACGCTTAATGATTTTATCTGCCTAGTGTTGCTTTAGGCTTTTGTTTTCCTCATTCTCTAATTTGGAGGATGGTCATCTCTTTCATTTGAGAAATAATGATCTATGTTCTTAATTTGTTCTTCTTCTTCTATCACAGAACAGTGGCCTTCTCCCTTCATTGGCACCGCCCATGGCAATGGAACTGGAGCCATCTCAGCTACCACTACTGCGACAAGCTCACAAAGGTATGTCTCTCTCTCTCTCTTTAAATTTTATTATGTACACAAACAAAGGATTTCTCTTCTAAGCCAAGGGGAAATCATTGAGATAGGCGCTTGACTCCAGAAATGAAAGGGACATTGGATGTAGCAACCTCGAGATCAAGCCAAGTTCAAAAGGAAGTTGACGAAGATGAAGTTTTTGGAAAGAGAGAATGCTCATGCTCCCGTACAGGCATGTAGTTCTCACATCTCTTTCTGATCCTCCTTTGTTTCAATATCTCATCTTTAATTAATCTGTTTTCCCCGCTTTAATTTGTTTAATTTAAACAGCAGATATGACCATCAAAGTACATGGTAGAGGGAGCAGCGTAAATGAACCAAGGCCAAATACACCACGGTCAAAGCATTCTGCTACAGAACAAAGAAGAAGAACCAAAATTAATGACAGGCAAGTCATTTCTTTGATTAATCACTTTACGAATAGGTTGTCTAAACAAACCATAACAATGTCAATTTTTTCCATAATTAGTGCTAATTATTCTTAGACATATCTGTAGATTTCAGATAATGAGACAGATCATTCCCCACAGTGATCAAAAAAAGGATAAAGCATCATTTCTCATGGAGGTGATTGTGAATATCTCCCCTCTTTGTTTTGTGGAATCGTCCAGCCTAAACAATTTCTTTGCAAATTAAATTTCCTTCAGGTCATTCAATACATTCGCTTCTTGCAAGAGAAGGTTCAAAGGTACGAGGCACCATACTCAACGAGGAATCAGGACGCTACCAAGTTAATGCCTTGGGTAGAGTCACCTTTCTGATATTTTCTATATGTGATATATTTCATTCCTTTCTCACTATGCTATAACTATGTTGCTCAAATGTTTACAACAGAAGAGCAGCCAAACCACTGCAAACGGTTTATCCATCCCACCTGAAGTTATAAAAACTGATTCTGATCCTCCACATTTGTTCTCAACTAATTGTATCGATGGTATCGTTCCAGTTACAGTTCCTCCATCAGGCAAGCAGAGTTCTGCCACAACAGGTATCATTGCTGGCATCTCTCACAAAACAGAACTTGCCCCCACTTGTCCAAGTAATCTGGCTTTCACTCAGAATCGGTTGCAACCAAGGTCGTTCAACGTTCCAAAGGAAAATTGCATTGCTCAACCACAGCGAAAGTTGATTCTAAATCAAGATAGCATGCAGGATCGACCTCCATTGATAAGTTCGTCTAGACTCACTGATAATATGGACAAGAAGAGGTTCAGAGTTCAGGAGCAACTGATCATCGATGATGGCACAATCAGTATATCAAATACCTACTCTCATGGGTGTGTACAAGTTTGATGGATTTTTTTTTTCTTGTCTTAATGTTCTTATGGACAAAGCTTGGTGATTTTGGCATTGCTTAATCAATAACAGGTTGTTGAATACGCTAGCTCAGGCATTGCAAAGCTCTGGTGTGGATCTGTCTCATGCTGGTATAAGCGTGCAGATTAATCTTGGAAAGCGAGCACTGAGTAGAACTACTGCTACATCCTTAACTTCCACTTTTAAAGGTGAGGTTTCAGCCGCAATAAGCAATTATACTATTATACAATTTAAAATTTTAAAAATATTATGGTTCTAAATACTCTTTCGGTTTTGCTTTAGGATGCAAAAGATTTGATTATAGCAGTGTAGGGAACAACATTGAGCAATCCAAAGCACCCAAGAGGAGTAAGCTAGAGAATAATTAGTGCTCGATTCCTTGCCTCTGATACTTGTACATTGATTCTATCTGGACCTCATGAAGGCTGTTGAGTTGGGTATATGGAGTTATAGTGGAATGATTCTTGTTGTAAGTTTGATTAGCAACATAAGTTTTCCTATAATTGGTGGAAGCATAGTTTGCAAAATCGTAATCCTAGATTATAGAATTGCACAGTCCTACGATCCGGAACATTGAATTGACTTTGAATAATCATTTTTTACAGTGGACTCAGAGCAAGATCGATAGGATTAGTGGGATTGTATCGAAATAAGATCAGTAGAAATTTTGAAATATCATAAGACTTAGAAGATTTTTAATTTTTTTAAATTATTTTATAATTTAGATTATTTTTATTTAGGATTAGAGTTTTAAGATTATTTCAATATTTATTTAATTATTTTTAGTTAATTTTTTTATTAATAATATTTTATCATTTTATTTTAAACGATGAGTTTTTTTGGATTTTTCTCATATTTTATAGAATCAGTAGATCTTATTTTTAATTTTTTTGTGTTTAATCAAAAGTTTTAATAGTTTTAGCTAAGTTAGCTTTTTGTTAGCCTTTAAATTAAGATATATGTGAACCAAGAGAATATTTTTAAAATTAAATATGATTATTATTGTTATGATAATAGAAATTTTATATTTTTTTATTATAATATAAAAATATAAATATAATTGAGTGTTATTATAAATTATTAATTAATTTAAATATATATATCTATATATATATATAAAATAATATCATTTTATGTTCAGTATCATGTATGTATGTATATATAAAATTATTAATATATTTATATATAAATAATTTTTTTGATATATTTTTTTTATTAATTATATATTATAAAATTTTAAGAATTTTTAATAGGATATCGATTTTTTTATCACGAGTCTATAAACTGGAAGTACTGTTAAGTATGCTCGCAAGGACATTTAATATTGGACAATAGGAATCATATCCACACTGAAATAACAGGACCTCTCGCCAACCTCCATTTAATATTGGACAGTAGGAATCACATCGACACTGAAATAACAGGACCTCTCGCCAACCTCCATGAACAGGTGCAGTCCAAGGATGCTTCCAGTAAAGTTAAATTATTACGACGATAAAAAATAAAATATTTATTTTTAATATTTTTATCAATTTATTTTAAAATTAATATAAAAAAAATAAATCATCAGATTTAATTTAATTAATTTAAATAATAATTAATACATAAAAGGACAGGAAAAACTAAACTATCCATAGTAATAACGGAGTCACGTTCAAATTTATTTTGATTGTAGCTCAGGAGCTAGTAAGCGTTGAAAAAAAAAATGAAGTCAGATTTACGATGAAAGAAAAAACAAAAGAAAAAAAAATACGAGTGAAGAAGGAATTCAGCCCGGGATAAAGACGTCAACACTTATGGCCCACAGTATAGGATCAACCTAGGTAAATCATCCGGTTTAGCTTCGTTATTGGTCCATAATAGCTCGTATATTTTTATTATTCAAATTTATGTCCTCCCTCCTATATTGATCACTATTTAAGTTAATAATCATCCGTAATTTATTTCCTTCGTATTAATCTTAAAATAAATAACATTAGCGAAAGTGTTAAGACGAGTGTTTTGCCTTTTCTACGGTATACTTCTACCACAAATACAAAGATCCAAACTTAAAAGAAAAAAAAAACAAGCACCTTACAAGTTATATCAAGGTACAAACATTCCACATTAAAGTGATGGCTGGCCTAAAATATAATAGCAAACTCTGGTACTGCAGACCAGTCTCATTCAACCTTTGCAAAATATATTAAAACTCCTGATCTTCCAACTAACTAATGCAGCCATTAGTGTTCAATACATGTGATATTTCATAACAATTTTCAGAAGTAGAGGATCTTCCCACCAACCTACATTCATACAACATTTTAATCTCTCAATTACAATCTCATGTTATTCACATACAGATTTACATCATTCTTTCATCCCTCCTCTCTCTCTCTCTACACTTTTGTCTTAACTCTTCTATACATGAATGAAGATTATTTGAATGGTATGAATAAAGCTATTTGAATTGTATTGTAATGCTTGAAAAATACATTTGCTTTCATTTCGGCATCCCTGGAACAGTAGGAAAACTGCCCGCCATTCCCATCTGTTGAATAAATAGCAATTTTCTTCTTCGACAAGTTTAAATCAATGGAATCCATGGCAAGAATAGCTGTCTAAGAGTATAGTGCCCCTGAAATGGATTCATGAAGTCCATGGTTTATCAGGCTGTGGGAGACACTCTTGGGGATTCGCATAGAAGTAGTCCTCTTCCTTGGGCCTGTCAGGAATCACCACTCTCCGGCTAGGGCTACCCATGCGCTCAGCATGAGTTGCCTTCACCGACGAAGAGAATTCATCCCAACTCAAGGTGCCATTGGTGTACTGATCTATCAGATCGACCAGCAGCTTTCGGTCCAATAGAATTGTCTTCTTGAACCCAAGATACCTGAAAGTATGCTTAATTTAATTATGCATGATACTTAAACGAAAGGACAATAGTAAAGGATTAAGTGCGCTCTACCTGCGATGACCTTCAACAACTTTAGCCATGTTACCATCATACGTAGGAACAAAGATATCGCTCTCTAAAGAAACTAAGTAATCTAATGCAGCCATTTGGGATGAATGATTCTGAAAGTATCGAAGATACGAAGGTCCCAATAGAGTTTCCTTTTTTACCTATTCAAATCGGAACAAGTAACAGATTGGAATAACTGAATATTGCAGACATAAACAATTGAATTTGAATGTCTGCGGTTAATACCAACCACTTTAGGATAAGCAGCGGAAAGAGCCTGCATTCTCCTTTCTCCACCAAATATTTCTCCAGCTGCAATATGTATTTGAAAATTGCTATCGACACCGAATGCCCTCAGTACCAAAGTGGTCTCTTCCGGTGTTAGAGGGCAGAGACCATCTTTCCTTTTTGTATCAGAGTCGATGACTTTCTCTTTCCACCAGGGATAAGCATATCTAATTGAGAAAGAAAAAGCTAGCTAATCATAATGGATATGTCTCAGTGTAGGCAAAAACAAAAACTAGGGGGAAAAAAGAATATCAAAAAAGTATCATTTTGCACCTCATTCTTGTTAAATCATCTGCTTCCTCAGGAGTACAACCTTGAGTACACCCGGAGAATGCCAACATATCCATTTCATACCGCAAATGCAGAACCATAAAAGGACCTTGCTGCCGCAGAATTCTAATAATTCTTCTGCCCAATTCTTCAATTTGAGGGGTGAATCTAAGTGAGACATAGTTCACTTTGCAGCGCAATCTCTGTATTTCTAGTGGCAGACCATTATTAGCAAGCCGGGCATCGGTTCTATTCAAATGGACAACCTTGAACTTTTGTATCAAAGGAAGAATCTGGTTTCAATTCAAATACAACATCAATTTTACTAACAAGAAGATCATTCACTTGACATACTTTCGTTAGCCTCGTAGGGGGATTACCAACCTGATTTTCATAATACGAAATATCAGACCAGCTAACAGGAGGCATCGAATAAACCAGTCCTCGATCAACCCTTGCCTTTAACCTCGGAGGAAGTTCCTTCAATATCCGAACTTCATCTCTCAATGAAGTTATAAAATGATCGACATCAAATATATCTTGGAATTCACTGGCACAATAGGAACTGTGTTTAACATATATATAACCTGCAATAACCCCAAATCCTCGCAAAGTTAAACATACCTAGGGTCACTCCAAAAGGAGGTCTTGTCCAACTCTGGCACTATGAGTGTTACATTCAAATGTCTCGCGATAGCAACCATGTCGCAGATCTAGATGAAAAAATTTCAACAATGAGAATCTATGTGAAACCAGTTTTAGATTAGCAATACATTGATAAATCTCAATGAAGACCTTACCGCTGCTCTCATTTGATTAAGTCCACCATTGCATGAAACCATCAAGTATCCATTGTTCCTGTAGATTCCTAAAGAAAGGGGTATCCAAAGATCACACTTGTTAGTAATCTCGTTCTAAGATGATCGTTAAATACAAAAGATATCGATTTCCAGTCAAAATAAAGTTTCATCAGAAACAAAAACCAGAAAATGAACACAAGTTTAATGGCTTTATCTACATTACAAACGGCAATAGATGAGCATAAAGAACTCACTTTTGGGGGGTAGAACAGCTTTGTCGACGACGACCACAGGAGAGGATTCATTAACTGGAGTGAAGCAGGATGGCCACCCTTTCAATAGCCTCGGCCCCCAAATCTCCCCAATTGCCGTAAGCTGGAGGACGCAGGTCCAAAGCAACACCGCCGTCGTCAATCGCAGCATCCAAAGCTTGATCTTGGGCCTTGACACCATCGAGCTCTTCAGCTTCTGCACCCTCGAAACTCCTACCTCAGGCTTCGGACCAATCAGCCTCTCCTCCAAGCAATTAGAACCAGCTGTTCTCTGTAAGCGGCACATCCCTTGAGACCAAATAGCTCCGCCTTCCATTCATGAGAACAGCTAAATCCGATTCGTAGCAAAACCGGTGTTTCCGCCCAAATCAACTTTCCTCTCAATGCACCTCAACACAACGAATCAGAAACCGAAACACCACCGATTCCAACTCAAAGATAACGTCTCGATCAAGAAAAATGGACGAATTAACCAAAAGAAGGAAAATTTTAACTCGAACTCCAAGGGGGGCGCCACAAGAACAAGCCAAAATCCGATCTTTTGAGGACAAAAGCGACTTCCCGACGCACAAAGGGAAACCACCCGAGGCGGCCACCTGATTTCCTTCCGAAAGAACAATCCAAGAGCACCTCCAATGCACTTCCAAATGAGCCCCCCAAAAACCCCCCTTTTTTTTCTGCGATTGCTAATTCGGGCGGCGTAGAGGATGATTGGGACAGAGAAAACAACGCAAGGGCGGGAATTTCATGGAACGAAGGGAGAGGGAGAGGGAGAGCGACGGGAAGGGAGGGCTCGGCGGCCTCTTCGTCTTCGATCCTTTCTCGGTCCCCGTTCGATCAGCTATAAAAAGAGAGAGAGGGTAGTAGCGTGCTAAATGATAATAACTACAAATAATTTAATTAAATTAACGAATAAACTCGATAAAAATTAAAGGTTAAAATAAATAGAAATAACTTGGTCAATTAACTTAATTATCAAATTTTCACAAACAAATAAATATTTTTCATATTTCATAATAAATGAAAGCAAAATGAACGTTTAGGAGCACTCAAACTTTGAAAAAAGATTAAAAATTAAAATTTTTAAGAATTATTTGATTCATTATTTTTTCGTTAAAATATTATAATCAATAGTTTCTCGTGCAAGGGAAATAATGAATATCAAATTTGATGACGAAATCTCTATGAGTATATCATTCAACTTAGAAGAAAATTACTTTAATTAAATATATCTTTTGTGGTACTCTAATTACACTTAAAGTTTCAAAATCACAAATGTCATGTGGTTTATCCTTCTTTTAGAAGCTTTCTTAGATCAATGCGTGCAATGAATGCATAATTTATTATAAATAGTAGGCAATTGAAACTAATAACATTTCGTAATGTTTAAAATCAAGTTGGATTTTAAGTTCTTTAGAGTTATAGATTTTCAATATTTATAAAAAAAAATATTTTAAAAAAAACAAATAGTACCAATGTGACATGATTTATCCAAGGATCTTTAACTTGGGTCATTTTAGGGTTTAAGGAAGAATCTCACATATTTAAAAAAAAAATAATGCATTTAATTATTTTAATCAATTGTCCATTCAATCAGTCTGATATCTTGAAATCAAATTTCGTAATCAACTCAGATTATATATATATATATATATATACAACTCCGACTGATTAGCCAAGTTAAATTATAATTCCTGATACTGTCATTAAATTTATGATAATTTAGTTTTTAATATTCAAAGTTGTTCAAATATAGAAAAATAAATAAATAAATGATCAAAAGAAATATATTTTTAAAAAATAAAATGTTTTAGTATTTTATTGAAAACGGGAAAAAATTAAATGATTGGTTACGGAAACTATGAAACTTGTGTTTTAATTTATTATTTTTAATATCAAGCTTCATATATAAATTTAGTGTGAATATTAAAGAAACAAATAGAAATCGACAAATAAAGTTTAACCTAAAAGGAAGAAAAAAAATGCATTCCATAGGATATTTTCTACAATTCAATTCAATTGACTCGTTTAAACACAATACAATTAACGAAACCTACGTGAAGATGTCTTATCAAACCAATTCAAAACTTTTGATATATATATATATATATAGATAGATATATGATTCTATAAATTTGTAGTCACGAATGAATTGTGCAAATATATTATTATTATTATATTGCACATACTAGCAAACGTGATTATTTAAAAAAAAACAAATTTTAATTTATTAACTAAACAACAAGTAAAATTGATCGATACACTTACGGCACTTAAATGGTGGAACAATTAAGTTGTTATTTCCCGTGATGCACGGTGGAATATATCAAATTCATTAATACAAGATTAAGGAACGTAATTAAGTTTTATGTGGAGTTTAAGAAAAGATAAGATTGTTTTTCATTCTTATATTATTGGAACTTTGGCAAACCTTTGCGTTAGAAAAGAGTATAACTTTATTAATTCTATATTTCTATTAATTCAAGAAACCACAAATTCACAAAATCACGTTTTACTATATTATTAACCAGGGCATTGGGCCACTCGTAGCGTGCTACTGGGCTTTCTTTCATAACTTACGGCCCAATCTCCAACAGCCCAATAGTCATGACGTCACTGCACCATTCCTTCTCCGTCAAAAACAAAGCTTAAATTATATATTTCACAGAGAAAAATCATAAGAACATTCCAAATTATATAAATCCACCAAAACGGACGCTCTTTTTTTTAAAAAATAATAATAATAATTAGATATTTTGTATCAAAAATATTCTTTATTGCGTAGCTACTCATTAGCTAAAAAAATAATTATTTCATTTTAATAAAAAATATTATTATATTAAAATATTTTTTACTAATTTAATTAAAATTACTAAAACTTCATCAAAATTAATTTACGTTGGTCAAAATCACTTTCATTAGCTAGCTATAACTGAATCCTAATTCTTAATTCTTAAATATTATTATATCAAAATATTTTTTTATTAATTTTATTAAAATTATTTAAATTTCATCAAAATCATTTTAAAATAATTATAACAACTACTAAGTAATTGATATCAGTTAATCGTAGCAGTTACAACAATACTAGAAATAAAGGTATGTTTAGAAAAAAAAATATATGATGGGATGTTTATTTGATGATTTTCACAAAAGGGGTTATTCATTTGATGATTGGTTAAATGTGAAGCATCTTTTTTTATTTTTACCCTATTTTATATAAAATAGGTATCTCATAATTGATTTTCTAGTGTTTTAAGAAGAAAAAAAAATAGTATATTAATCCAAGGACCACCAAAAGAAATACGGTAGAGACGCACTAAGTGTATATATATCATGTACAAGGTACTCACTTAGTGCGTGTATAGTGCATTGGTTTTGGTGGTCCTTGGACAACTCCATTTGATCTATGCATGAGCTGAAAGGCACAAGTCATGGCTGCCGTGATGCCTATGCACACTTGTGACAATGAAGTACTTACTACATCACTCATGCCAACAACTAATTTATTAGTTCTACTGCCGATCGATTGATATATATATATATAATCTCCATCAAAAATATAATCAACCAAGTACGGTATGCAGATCATAGTAGTGTTTCATGGTGATAAAAAGATGAAACGTTCGTTCTCAGCGTCCCCGTCAGTTCGTCGCAGGACTAACACGGAGGAGATAAATCACGGAACTAATCTAATTAGCTCGAATAGTGACTAGTACATAAGGGAGGGCAGGAACCTGACTATTAGTCAGGATTTGACTCCCAAATCTCATGATGATAACACTTCATACACTAATCATTAGTTCATCCCGTGAAGACTCGTAGTAATGCTTCAAGCAATATAATTCAGTGTCAAATAAATAAAATTAAGCAATTGTTATTGATGATCATTATCATTATCATTATCATTATCATTATCGTCGTCATCGATCGATTAATTGCCTCATGCTGAGCCCACCAACAGGCCCGGGCCCGGACATGCCATAGCATGTGAGGACCAACGAGAGACAGACGGAGGAGGTAGCGGACAAGCTCTGGGGAGCTACGAACGATATCTGAGCTGCCACTGCCACTGCGTGGGGACGACGACGGCGACAGCTCCCGTCGAGGCCCCCACTGCTGCTGCTAGCTGCTCCTGTCACGCCTTCCTAGCTCCTCTGCCGACTTCCTCCTCCTCCAGTCCTCCGCCGCCGCCGCCGCCACCAGCAGCAGCGACAGCCAACAGGCAGCAGCAAACACAACAAATCATAATAATTAATTTATAATTAAATTAAATTGATTATTACAGGGGCCTACGTCATCCGTTACGCATGGGCGTCTCGGTTTTAATATGTAGAGTAGACAGGCCATTAGGGATCAATTAATCTGTGGATTAACGATGTGGTGGGCCCCAGTGATGACTACGAATCAGGGAGAAGGTATGGTTTGATATTTGCTGTCCACTAACGGCTTCGGGAGGCCAAGCAATAATTATACGACTGCTAGTCATGCTTTGTACTATAATTGTGAACCATCCCTAGCCATAGAAGAGAAACGTGCCTTACCCAAACACACACACACATCTCTCGTCTCTTCCGCCGGAGAGAGATCGATCGATCGATCGATCGATCGACGACCGTCGTGGAAGTTTCTGGAATCTTCTGGGAGGCTGTGCGTCCTTTGGGATTCCGGCGGAATGCAGGACTTCCGTCCCTTTTCCGGCCGCGTCTTTGGCGGTGGTGGTGGATGGCCGCCGGCGCAGCATCAGCACCAGCAGCAACCGGCGAAGTGCCCCCGTTGCGAGTCGACCAACACCAAGTTCTGCTACTATAATAACTACAACCTCGCGCAGCCGCGGCACTTCTGCAAGGCCTGCCGCCGGTACTGGACCAAGGGCGGCGTCCTCCGTAACGTCCCCGTTGGCGGCGGATGCCGCAAGTCCAAGCGCCCATCCTCTTCCTCCAAAGCCACCTCGCAGCCTTCCGCGAACGCCGACGCCCCATCCGACGACAGCCCCCTGCATCGCCGCCCCCGCCTTCTTTCCTTCTCCTCCGATTCGACAAGCGACATCTCCACGGCGGTCTCCACTCCCTCCTCCGTCCCCGTCCACGATCCGACTCCCTTGGAGCCCTTGGTACCTCCTTTTTGCCCGGCGCCCGAAATCTTTCCGGATCCGCCGGCGATGGGGCTCGGCTTCTCCGATCCGCCGCGGGTCAAAGCGAAGGCCGCCTCACCGTCCGTAGATCAGGCCGTGCCAGCGGATCCGACGCCGCGAGGCGGCAGCTCGGTGGCCTGGGCGGGCGGCAGTTTGGATCCCCAACTCTTCGATCTCGCCTGCAGCGCCGTCGATCCCTCTGCGTACTGGAATCAGAGCCATTGGATGGACGCCGACCCCACTCTATACCTCCCTTAGCGCAATCCGACCGTCCAAGTAATCACCTTCCCCTACCCTAATCCTGATTCACAATATATTTGTCGGGCTCCGAGCTCCTAATTGATGTTTGACAACGACTTAACGACGGCTACTTGATGGTAATATCTTTTCCATGGCTTGTGGATACCATTAATCGTGATTTACGCTTTGATTAGCGGAGTGTTATGCATCGTAAGCTAGTTTTAAAAAGTGGTTAGGGTTTGAGGTGGAAGAGACAGGGACGGGTTTGATTCGCGCAAAACCGCCCTTTTAATGTCTATTAATGGCGGAGTTAAATCGATTAAGCGGACGGCGACTCGCCACGTCGAACGCGGAGGAGGATGGTGGCATGCGAGGAAGGGAATAATGGACGGCGGGCGTTGAGCATCGATGGGCCTGCTCGAAGTGCTGCAACAAGTTTAATTTAATGGATTCGGATCAACTTAATGCAATGCTTACGTGGTTTGTAATCCTCAATAAATATTGATCTTTCTGATACGATATGTTAGGCGTGCTTGCCTAGATCATCAGTGTGCTGATGAGATAAGCCCATCATTATTTTGTTGATCTTTCTTAAGGTTTATTCAGGTGTTAATTTATCATTTTATTAAAAAAAAAATTATCATGAGGATTTAGCTTAGTTGAGCTGCACCAGAAGAGTTATCACAAGAGAAATAGTATAGCGCCAGCGTCAAATACACCTAATAAATGAGATCGATAATTTATTTAGAATACATGTCGACCTTCTAGAAGAAAATAATTCGCTCCAGAATCAAAATTTTATCAAATAGATAGAACCTTTATCGATCGACTGAGCAAAAAACAGTGATTTAACACATGCCGCAAGCTGGTCTGCAAGGCGCCTCATATGTTTTACGTTGCTATACCAAGCGATGTCTTGGAAGCAAAGAGAGAACCTATGATCTCTTCGTAGGAAGACTGGTGCTTCGATTGCCTTTTGCAATCATTTGTCTTCCCGCTTGAATGTTTTGCCAGAGAACCGTCTTCAGCTATTTCGCGGCCACAAACATCCAAAGAATCTTGCATTCCGGCGCAGACTTTTGTTTTCCAGGTGATGCCCAAGGAATCAGCTTGATCTGCGAATAAAACCTTTGAAGCAGAACCAGCACAGATGTCTCTGTAAGTATCATAATTAGCAGCTCGTGTGTTCCCACCTTCTAGTAACTTTGAAAGAGGGTGTAGTACTGAAACTAGATCATGATTGTCCTCCAAGGAATTCTTCAAAGCTAAAAATTTATGTACAAATTCCTCCTTGCTGAATTGGATTAGCGCAGATGTTCTATCGATAAAGAATATTGACTTGACTGAATCTAGACCGAACACTTTAATGATGCACTCCTTCAAATCCTTTGGCTTCAACTTGGGCGGAAATCCCCAAATAAGTGTGGTGTTCGCATAGGTCACCGGCAGATACCTATGTTTATAATTTGGATCCAGATACTCGGTGCCAGTATCTAAATGAACCACTGTCCCACTGTTCCAGCTAGGGTATAGAACATTGATGTACTTGTTGATCTTAGCATTTCTGGCCAGATCACATGATGGCGAACCGACATCAAATTTGACACCCATGAGAGAGCAAGCCTGAGCAAAAACGCATCCAGTCATAAAAGCATCATAACCTGCCTCATGCTTTGTGCCAGAATTGAAGCAAGATGAACTGAAAGAAACATCGTCACTGTGAGGTAAATTTTATGAATGCTAATCTCAAAAAGAGAATAAAAAAATTGCTAAGACATGAAATCAAGCTTATACTTGGAAAGAGATTAAGGTGTTTGACATCCATAATCAGTTATCTAAAATGAGATATGGATGAGTAATGCTATGTTAATTGACATAGTGCAATACACAAGGGAAATAAATGTTCCATTAGAGAAGCGTTAAATCAAAGGTCTCCATGCTATGAAGAAAAAGTATCTTTGTCAGAGATAAAACAACACTCAATTGAATGATTAGCTCAGCAATTGCCGAGAAAGTATATGCTAGTACATCATGCTTCTTGCTTAGAAGAGCAATTTTGCATCATAAGCTCAAGTACTAGTTCTGTGGCAAACTACAGCATAGATACAGGAAGTGATAGAAAGGAATTAACAGCAATTACAGGGAAAGGCAGAAAACCGTACGTGATAGAAGCAATTCGAGGGACAGGCAGAAACAAGGATAATGATATGGAATATTTGTCATACTATAATCGTTCATATTGGTCGGTAATGAAGAGAAATATAAGGCAACATTCAAGAGGAGACACATTGAGGCCATTTAGAGAAGGTTAATCAGAAGTGTGACCAAGGATTAGCTAATCCCAATACACAGTCTAATTTTGATGATTATTCCGAAATAGTTTGCTTAGTTTTTTATTAAGAGGGGCAAAATGTAAGCACGGCTCAAGGGAACAAAATCACAGGGAGTCATAAAACCTAGCTATGATGCATATAAAGATGAAATATCGAATTCTAACCTTAAGTAAATCCTTTTTAATAGTGACTACAACTGTTGCAGATAGATTAAACATATAATAGCAACAGATTTACAGTAGAGAGTTTAAAATAGTATGAGAAAATTTCCAACCCAAGAATGTCAAAAAATAATGAATGATCATGTTTAGTTTGTTATTTCCTGATGCAGAAACAAATGAATAAAATAATTGAATTATGAAAGCTCACCTAGTTTCATCTGTTTGGACCTCAAATCTCAAGTAAGACTTGGAAGTGGTCTGAAAATTAGATGATACATTGGGGCATAAAAGAGAGAAGGCAGAAGACAATGACTTGCTATTCTTTTTCATCAACTGCTGAATTGCTTGGTTTGAGTTCAAAAGGTGCTTAGTGTCAACAATGTGGGGGAACTTTTCATGGACAGCTTGAACAAATTCCGTCAAAGATGAAGGAAGAGGACCAAAAAATTTGTTGTATATATGAGCTAAATCTGTTTATATAAAAGTAAATTGATCAGCTGGTATTGGCTAAACCGGCAAAAAAAGAGACTTCTATGAGCATAAACAGCATACCTAGAAGGCAATTATGACCAACAATCAATTTTCCTGCAGATGCAAGAAGATCAACAACATGTCGAAATCCAACAGAAGACTTAATTCTTTTTTCTGCATTTTTTCTCAGATCTTCAAGGACATCTTTCTGCATATAAAAAGTCAAATGGCAAAATTTAGTATACACATGGTTGAGCTTCAATCTACATGCAAAGTCCCTTCTAACATAGTTTCTGAGATATAACTGTTCTAGAATATGGTAAGGTTAAAAGTTACAAAAGCTAGGCAAGACATAGTTTCATTTCATACCATCAATAACGCCTTATCTTCATTTGTGTCTACATAGACTACCCTCCTTTGCCATGAGTTGTCCTCATCAACAACACGAACATACATGAGGTCATTGAAGTGCTTTTTCACAACCTGTAATTATTAGCTTTTGTTAGAAAAGGAAACTGGTATCTAACAATTAATGCATCTTTACACATTGCAAGTTAAGAATGAAAGACAATTTTTATTGACACAAGGCATCTTGTAATTTGTCACCAGTTATTCAGAAAAGCAGAATCATCATTTGTCACCAGTAGCAAATGAAATAGTCACTTCAACAAAATTACGTTCACAAACAAACCAATCACCTTTTTTTTAACACATTTTTTTAAATATTAAATTCACAATGTTTTCACCAGAACAAAACTACAAGCGACAAATGATGATAAATTGTAAAAGCTGCAAGATGATAAATGTTAACAACAGAATTTGCATATATGCAATCATACATGAAATATGCAAAACTGTAATTTTGGGGTGAAGTAAAAGAACAAGATAAAGCTACTAAACAATATATATATATATATATATATAAAACTATGACAGTCTATAAAAGAGTTCAAGATTGACTTCAAGATACCTACTATCACAAAATAAAAGAGGAAACTGAGAACTCAAGCTCATTTAAGAAAAAAAAATGCATATGTATGACAAAATCTCGTAGCAAGGAAAATAAAATTCATAATATAGCTTATTGAAGCAAAAATATCTACAACAAGCTGTCAGGTCCCATCTATAAGGTTCAGAGAGAATCATTTTAACAGTTCAGACAACAATATCACTAGTCAAACAACCTCTAGTTTATCTTTTGCTATTTAAACTAAAGTTATCAAAAATCCTCTTCTATGTCTTCTCTCACTAATCCTAATAGAATAATCCTGTCTAAAGTTTTCCATACATTTTTCTATGTTGATTAAATGATAGTAGCACTACATTAAATATTACATTACCAGTTGAATCAACTTCAGCTGGTGGGAGGTAAACCCATTTAGCATGATAGCAGGACGCATCTTAAAGAAAACTGTTTGAAATTGTGTGTTGTTGCTACCAGCATCTTCTTTGTCAATGTAAGCTTTGTCAGGACTTCTAAATATAGAATCATGCCATTCACGAAGCTTGTTCTTCATCCTCTCCGAAAAAAGAATGTCAGATGTTCTCGCAATTGGTATCTCCACAGGCTCCTCGAAACTACAAAAGGAATTAGCTAATCCCTCAAGGTACTCTGAAGATAAACCTTTGAGGGCTTCTCCTTCTTGTTCTCTGGATAAATAAGATATTCCTGGGATTAACAAATGCTTAAGATTTAAACAAGTCGAACATCAAGTATACACTGGTAACTACAACTGATGAGTTCTATGACACAGCACAGGAAACTGCTAACATATTAAAAGGGAATGTGAGCCCAGAGTCACCCAACGAGCCATGGAAGGAGTCCCCTTGCCTCTCCAGATTTAACAAATAACTAAGTAGATAGAATGACTGATTGAGACTTATCTAGCAGTGGTATGATTAGAAAGGCAACACTGTATGTAAAGTAGGATGCGAAGAACTTGATTGAGAAAAGCACCTTCATATATGCATGCATTGAAGTCAAATTGGTATTTAGCAAGGAAGTCGATAGATGTTGTTTGCCAGAGGAAATCATCAGAAGGCCCGTGAAGTGGCAACTCTTTTCGTGGAAAGATATAGAAGTTATGCCTGCAATGCAAAGAACTGCAGATGTCATACGAAATCCAACAAATTTCTGCAAACCTGAAATAATACAGAATCTTATATTTAACAACTAGGTGATCTAACACAAATTTTCTCTACAATTACCTACCAATGTCTGTCGAGACTTGTCCCACAGAACAAGCAAGTATGACTGATAAATTATCCCATAAATATCAAATGAATAGTCCTGAATCGGTAAACTACCACCATCTCATCAAAACATAAATTGGATATCCGGGAAAAGAAGTGATAAGGTAAAACCTCGCAAAAATCAGTCATGAATATCATCTGCTGAAACAAATGAACAGTATTTAATCTTTATCGAACGCAGGTCTCGCTTCGAGAGGGAGAAAACATGATAGATTATCTTAAACAAGGCATTCGATTTGAACAGGAGAATGAGGTAAAGATCAGATATTTTTTCCTCCCACAAAAATAAAAACCGATAGAGAAGTTAATTCATCACTTCCATTTTCTCTAAAACCACGTGAAACCCTAACATAAGAAAACGAAAACCAATGATGAAGAACACTAACGGTTGGGCGAAGAAGGAGCCCTGGGATGGCTCCCAGCGGAAGGGGCAGACACCAAACTGCAAGACGGCGAACTTCTCCGCGGAGTCCTTCAGCTTAAGGTAACGGACATCGGATCGGTCGAACTCGAACGAGTCCCTCCAGGGGGTACTCGTCACGCCGGTCATCTCAAGGTCAACGGCCACGAAGTCCGACTCCTCCACGCAGGCCCTAAGGCCCTCCAGCGCCGCGTCGAAATTGGACCTCGTCACCTGCTTCACGGCCACATTGCCGCCACCGGGCGCATCGGTGGAGAAGGGACGGAGGCGAGGCAGCAGACCTAGGGTTAGGGTTCGGTAGCGCACCCAAACAAACGGCAGATTCCGCATCTCTAATCCCGCCACGACCATTCCGAAGTCCGAACTGGACCTTTATAGCAAAATTTGTGCTTGAACTCAAAATTATAATTTACAAGCCCAATTCATATAGTGCTTCGTATTTATATACCGGTCCCGATGATTAAATTTTTTAATAAATAATTAAAAATTTAAAAATTTAAATTTAATTACAATCGATCATATCCGATATTATCCGACTTATTTAATTATTATTTTTTCTTATTTATATATTATATTTCTAATACATTGAAAATAAATAAACTATAAAATTTATTAATTGAGTCTATATTGTTACTAAATTATTAGGTTAATTATGCCTTCAGTTGAGCTTGCCTCAAACTAGTTAAGCTTAAATATGGTTTTTTTATGCCTTGAGATGATTAATAAATAAGTTTTAAAGTTTGAGATAAATATAACAAAAAGCAGATGAACTAGAACGGCAATATAGAACTTTTTGCTTCCTCTAATCGGAATCAGTTGATTTTCAATTGGTTTAATCAGGATATATAAATCTTTCGCAAAGCCTATTTTACAACAATTATTTGTTCATGTTAATACCGTGGTAATTAGGACCGACTAAAACTAAATCAATTGAATCGAATTAATGTAAATCCAATAAATTGAATTTTTTTTAGACAAATTGAGTTTACTATGCATTATAATGACAATTTGATTTAATCAATTTAATTGAATTCTAAATTTTACAGTCAAAATCGAACAAATAAACTGAAATAATAATAAAAAATTAAAATAAATAATAAATAAATTTCCAAAATAACCAAATAAAATTTCCGAACTAAATAATTCGGAAAGTGTGGTAAAAGTTGAAAGCACTTCGTTTCGTGTCTCCCGTGGCTTTGCTTTGTTGTTCTCTTGGAGGTTTCGATTGCGTGAAAATTTTGGATGTGAGAAAATGTTTGTCCACTGTTAATCATGTTAATGGAAGCACGCAACTGGCACACCGAAAAAATGTCAATTATTTGAAACTATCGAAGACAATAAGTTTCCGAAAGAATGTCAATTAGCAATTCCTGTAGACTAGATCAACTACTCAAGCTCAATCCATTAGATTTGCTTGCTTCGCATAATTGTCCAATTCACGTTCTATCTAATTAGCCTGTCGAGCAGTCCCGGAAGCTCAATCTATTTGGAAATCAATCCGTTTTGTTAATGCAATTTCTGTAGAGAAATGAACTGAGCACTCTAATGCAACATGGAGACAAAAACTTAGTGGGCAAAGAGGAAAAGCTCTTGCTTTCGGAGATTGGAAACAGATCAGAGGACAAGAGTGAAGGAAAAAAAATAGATTAATAGCGACTGTACAGAGCAGGGTTCCATGTCTACAAGAAGTCGAGAACAAAAACTAGTATTATCACCACACCGACACTATCGTGAAGGAGGTAGCAAGACACGTACAAACATACCTGTGGCATCCATGGAGCTGGGCGTCACGTCCCATGAACTAAAACCACGGCCAAGAAGAAGTCGAAACGAAGCAGGCAGCGCCGGATTCCTCACCGGGGAGGACGGGAGTCCGGCAGAGGGGGCATGTGGCGTGCTGGTAGTCGAGCCACTTCTCCAAGCAGACCTTGTGGAAGAAATGACCGCAAGGGAGCCGGTTCACCACCGAGTCCGGCTCGAACCGGGCGAGGCAGACGCGGCAGTCGGCGGTCTGCTCCCGCCTCCGCCCGAGGGCGGAGCCGAACCGAACCGGCCTGCACCGGCTGCGGAACCTCTCCGTCAGGCTGTGCGGCTCCTGCGCCTGATCTCCAGCTGCGTGATCCGACGGAGGCGGCGGGCGGAGGAGTTGGCGGAGGGAGCGGAGGAGCTGCTTCAGGATGGAGATGGTGAGGGCAGTGTTGACGAGCACGAGAGTGAGCACGCTCTCCGATGGCGTGGGGAGGCTCGAGAGCCCCATGGCCGCCCGACTGGGAAATTCGACGGTCGCGATTCGTACCCCGAGGCTTAGGAACCTATCCAAGTCGCACCTGGAGACAAATTTAGAAGGATCAAACCTTCATTGAGGTCGATTTCAAAGAAACTACAGAGATCGGAGGGGGCAAAAGCCCTAAATTAGGATTATACAAATAGATCGATCAAAAAAATTGCAGAACAAATTTAAAATGCCAGACTTGTTCCATCAAGTAATTTAGATACTGAAATCTAGAAAGAAATTGGTAAACCGCAGATGGAAAAACAATCAAACTCCTCAAACCAGAAAGAAAACGAGATCAACCAATCATGAATCCATCCGGCAAAGACCAGGGAACACCAAGACACAATATTGATTGAAGAGCTTACAGATCGGAGGAACTCACAGCTATCAGCTTGCTATTTGTTCTTCTCTTCAGAAGTTTTCTTGATGGGGACGTAAGCTAAGAAGAGGGGAGCAGCCAGGACTAGGAGGCCACAGGCCGGTGGGTTATTTTATAGACGCTAATGGGTGGTAAGGTTACCGCTCTCATGTTCTTCGCAGGCTTCTCAAACTTCAACGTTCGCCAATCGGGATGTTCTTAAACTCACCTCCGGTTCGCCGCACTCCCTCGCTTTACTTCTGCCACTTCTGCTGCGAAGAGATAATGTTACCAATTCATTCCGCCCCGTCGTGTCTGCACCCGCCCAACAACCTCACCTTCTTCTCTCGTGGTGAGCGGTGCCCACGACCCTATCCAATCATCGTACGCAAAGTGGAGGCGAGTGAGCTTTTGGTCGGTTAGGAAAGCAGCGTTTGTTCGGCGAAATGTTACCTAGTACTCGATGACTAGAAATTCGATATTCCTCCTGATTTCAATAATTAATTAATAAAAAAATTAAATAAAGAAGGTAATAATTGAGTCCTAATCACACGGCAAAGGCCCTTGTGCATGAGTATTTTCCGGCAGTGATTAATTATAAAATAATAATAATAATAATAAATTGAACAGTGTCGGATATCATAAAAATGTGACATTTGGCAGACGCTTGACTCGCACGTGGCAGCATGCAAGGGGTGCAACGATCTGTGCCTCCTATATCTGGCGACACATTGGTTCACAGTTTGATGGGTCCCAATAGGGCAATAGGTTTCAGTGTTTCACGTGTCCTTTTCTGATTCGTTCGCGCATCTATGTACTGCATCCTCCAATCTTGGAGATCCCGCTAAGTAAGATCACGAGAGGATCTAAGGAGAAATACTTGTCTGTATAAATTACTATTTTTATACTCCGTAAAGCGCAGAT
>JBBUKS010018757.1:0-11782 GCA_038050645.1 Hedychium gardnerianum
AATAACAAAATAACTATATCATGTTATAGATCAAAATACTAAATTAATCTACATATAAATTCAACCATATAAATTAGCATAGAGGTATTGTTTAATAAATTATACCTAAATATGCGCAACCAGTGATGAGCAGACGGACAAAACAGAAAATGTAGTATACTACAAAATATAAAAATAAATTATCTATAATCAATCACAACAAAGGAGCATATGAACTTGCGACAAGCTGAGCTCATAGTCGCGAGCTCGTGATCGGACCAAGCTGCCGACCGCGGCCAAACTATTGGTCGCGGCCAAGCTGTCGGCCATGAGATGGCGATTGAGCAGTCCAACGGAATTTAGCAGGCGGTCGGCCAAAATATTTGGCGCAAGCTGCCGGCCTCAAGCAGGCGGTCGGCCTAGCAACCGGACTGGTGAGCAGGCAGTCGGCCGGCCGAGTAGGCGACCGACCGACCGATTAGGCAGCCGGCCTGTCGAGCAGGCGGTCGGCCTGCCGAGCAGGCGACCGACCTCCCAAACTCGCCGCCGCGAGCAAGCGGCCTAGTGAGCAAGCGGTCGACCTCCCAAACTCGCCGCCGCGAGCTACCGGCCGAAGAGAGATGGCGGAGAGAGGGAGAGGGGGCTTATCAGAGAGATGTCGGAGTCGATCACATCGGGATCGGCGCTGAAGGAGGAGGAGGAGGCTGCGCATAAGAAAAATTATGGCACAACCCTAATTTTTTCAACCGGGATTACCGACGGAATACCGATATTCCATCGGTAATTATCGACGCAATTATAATTCCGTCGGAGATTCCCAGAAATATACTATTTATCCACATACCGACAGAATCCCAATTCAGTCAGTGAATTTCGACGGAATAGGGATTCCATCGGAGATCTCCAGTTAAAAAATTAAGATTTTTTGCGCGCAACCTCTCTTTATCCGACGGAGGTACCGACGGAATTAGAATTCTATCGGCAATCACTGAAGAAATAGTGATTCCGTCGGGTTCTCTGACCGAATTATAATTCCGTCCGTGATTGTCGATGGAATTAGAATTCCATCGGTACGTTTGTCGTTATTCTGAGATTTTCTTGTAGTGGTCTCTATGGGGTGCTTTAGTCCTCTTTTGTCAAAAAGAATGATGAGATTATGAGGTTTTGTTTAAACTATAGACAGTTAAGTGTTGTGAGAAACAAGTACTTTTTGCCTTACACTGATGATTCATTGGTTAATTAAAGGATGACTGTATATACTCTATGATTAACTAAGTTATCATCAACCGAGGGTTAGAGGCACAAGCATAAAAAATACTACTTTTAGAACTTGGTATGGTAGACGAAGAGTTCCGGTGAATCCTTTTGGGATAGAAATGTTTTAGCAGCTTTCATGGTCTTGTTGAATCAAGTGTTATTGGTGTATGAAAATCATTTTTTGATTGTCTTCATTAATGACATTTTGGTCCACCCTAAATTTGGAGCATGGAGAAACATCTTAAACTAGTTTTAGAGTCTGTGATGCAAAAGTTAAGTAAATGTTCTAAAGATAAGAGGGGCGACTAAATGCAAAGTGAAGTGTGCTTTTTGGTTGTTTTTAGTGGGATTCCATGGACGTATTTCTCAAAGAGGGTATTCTATTTACCCAAAGAAAAACAAGGCAGTGACCAACTAAGAGCAATCTAATTAGTGCACAAAATCCATTGTTTTCTCCATCTAGCTGGCAATTATCGATCATGTGGAATTCTTCAAAATTGTTGCACCTTTGACTTGATTAACCTGAAAGCAGTTAAGTTTGTTCAGAATGATGCTTGTGAAACAAGTTTTCTAGAGCTTAAATAGAGATTGATGCTTTTGTTCTTTTTATTCTCTATTGTGTTAAATAGATTTATTCTCTATATGGATGCGCCAAGCCAAAGCTTGGGAGAAGTGTTGATGGAACTTGACTGAGTGGTAGCATATGCTTTTAGAAAGCTAAAGGATGTTGAGTGAAATTATCTAGTCCAACGATCTAAGGTTGGCAGCTATTATCTTTGCTCTCGATATCCGGATATATTTTGTATAAGGTCACATTTGAAATTTTCATTGATTACTAGAGTTTGAGTCTAAAGCGGCTCTTCTGTTAGAGAGAGCTGAGTTTGCCAACAAGGAGTTAGATGGATGTTTTAAAAGATTATGACTACACCATCAACTAACACACATATAAGTGTAACACTGTAGTAGGTCCTTTGAACAATAAGTTTAGAGAAGAAATATTGCTCATTATAGGATTGCATTTGCAGACTTAGTTCACTAGTTTTGGCAATTAGACCAAACAAAAGTGGATTAGACTCAAAATGGCATTTTAGTTTCTTTCTTATCATATTAATTTCTAGTGGATCGAGTAGATCAAAGGGTGCTAGTTGGCGCACCAATCTTTTTCAGTCTGTTGTTGGTGGGTTGGAATATTTCAAGCTAGAATACTCTCGTGATGATGATGTAATCTTGTAATTCTACGACATGTTGTGTTTTCAGGAAGAACTTCTCTGTAATAGGCAACTGATCCCTCTTTGAAATTCACCTAGGAACCACTTGGATGTGTAGACAGCTTGAGAATTCATATTGATGGCTGGGCATGAAGAGAAATGGCATATCTTGACTCAGTGTTTAATCTTGATTAAGAACACCTGACAAGACATTTTCAATATTGAATTAGTGAAGAGTTTAATGAAAGATAACTACGAATGTGAAAAAGAGGTGAATTGGAGTAATTTATGGCGTGAGCAAGAAGGTATAAAGATAGTTCATACAATTTGATTTATCCCTTAACCACCTTGGAAGCTTTCAATTGATCAATAGTACAACATTTAATAGTCTGTCATATTTTATCCCTATGATGTCATTGGTAATTAATCACTTGCATAAAGCTTTCACCATCATGTTCCTTCGTACTGTGAGTCCTGTATTAATGGAGCTGATAAAGATTGATTTTGGGAGGCCTTGATGCCATGTAAAGGGAAATTTAATTATGGTTAACTGCACTAGGTGGATTCTTCATCAATGTAAGAAATTACGAGTCCATCTATAGTATTATGAGTTCTTTAGACCAAAGCAAAATGTCTTCACGGGATGGGCTGATGGCTAATACATGAGACGTTGTCATCATGAGGTCTGAGAATCAAATCCTAACTAGTAACCATGTTTCTGTCCTCTCCCATGCACTGGTCACTGTCCGAGCTAGTAAACTAGTCCTTCGTATTTTATCTCCTTCGTATTGATCCTGGGACGAGCTGACGGAGGTGCTGAGAGCGAACGTTTCGCCTTTTGCCATGAGTTCGTTTACATATTAATCCTTAAGTTGATAACACTATCTAAGTTCATATAACAAACGTAGATTGTATTTTCCAGACATTGATGATATACTAATAATGTTGAATGCTAGGAGAGTACTGATAATAATGAGAATTCATCCTAAGAGTGAGTTGATAATAATGATAATTCAACCTCAACATCCAGCCCACGTATCCTCCTCTTTCCCTTCCAGCAAACAAATTCCTCAGTTAGTCCTTGGTATTTTCCCTCTTTCATTCCACTTCCGCTACCCCCACATCTCTTATATCTTCCTCCTTCAGTTCAGTCATCTTCTTCCTCCATATCATCCTCCTCTCCTTTCTTCCTCTCCTCCAGTGGCATAGTCAATTGGTGACGGGATGCGACCGTTTTGAGATTTTTTAAAAAAAAATAATATAAAATTCTCATCATCATTTTGAACGACTGATTCACCACCTTGTCATTGGAAAACTAAAACTGATCATATATTTGAAAAGCCTTCGACCTAAGCTATCTATTGATATTACTTTTACGAGGAAATATTACAACTCGGAATGTATGTTAAGTATTAAATTTTAAAAATAAAATATATAATAATAAACGGATGAACTAAATCATAGAACATGAAGTGAGGATGCTAAATTAAAATAGAACTAACTGCAACGAGTAGGTGCGGAGATAAGGATTACGTTGGTTCAAAACGAGATTGATTTGAAGTTAATTTGGTCAAGTTATGATCAAATTAAGTTTAAGGTTTAAATGAGTTTGATCGGTTTAAAACAAATTAGAGTATTTTTGAGAAACCTTCTCATTCTTCTTTTTTTTCTCCCTACACATGCAGCGGCCCCTATTGTGTCGTACATCACCGTCATGCCTTCGCCCATCCTTCTCTTTTATTTTTCCTTTCCTCTTCTTCTCCATTTTCTTCTCCTTCTCTTCTCCAACGGTAGTAAACTTGTAATTTTTTTCCTCTCATTTTCTCAAGAACAAGAGCACTCTTTTCTTCTCTTTTCTCTTCTCCAATAAGCAAGAAACACAACGTCAACTGTTGTCCTCTTCCAGCAATAAGAGCAGCCCTCACATCTTCTTCCTCTTCTCGTGTTTTCTAGGATTTTGTTGGCACCATAATAATAGCCCTGTTTTATCTTACCTTGCTCTCTTTGTGTCGTTGTCGATCTCACCAAAGCTAGTCGAGGTTGCTAACGAAGAAGATAAA
Source organism: Hedychium gardnerianum (assembly GCA_038050645.1). Classification (NCBI taxonomy): domain Eukaryota; kingdom Viridiplantae; phylum Streptophyta; class Magnoliopsida; order Zingiberales; family Zingiberaceae; genus Hedychium; species Hedychium gardnerianum. The sequence continues at coordinate 4,505 of JBBUKS010018757.1, forward strand.
GCTCTCCTCTTTTGCTTCTTCATAACAGGTAACCTATATTTTTGTTAGTATTTACCTAGTTGTCTGTAATAGGAATGACTTGTAGTGAGTCAGCTATTTGTAGCCATGGTCCATCAAACCACTTTTATTTTATTAGGTTGCTAGTTAGAATGATTATTTAGATCGGAATGAAGGTATCATATATAAGACTGCTAAATATTATGAGAAAACGAGATTACTAATGATTTTTTGATTTTGAGTTATAAATAAGCTCCGGGGATCAACGGATTATTGTTTCAACTAGAACTAAAGGCTAAGGTTAAAATTTTTGAATTTAAGTTCATTTTCAGCTCCTTAAATTCAAAATTTAGATTTTTAAATTATGAAAATTGACTTGCACTAATGCTTAATTTTTTTAAAAGTATTTTAGAGTTTTTAGAGTTGGATAATTTAATTTTGTGTTGTATTCATTTTTTAAAATTTATTGAATTTATCCCTATTGAAAATCCTTGCTACGCCACTGCTCTCCTCCCTTCGTTTTCCAGTGCTAAACACTTTGCCTTTTCTTCAATTAATTCATGTGCTTGTGCTAAAGCTTGTTTGAATTTCTCTCCCTAGTAGAATTTTGGATTTTTACTTCGTCACTGGTTACTTCGGTAATTATTAATTACGAAGTAGTATATAATAATCAACTTCGATAAAAACACTAGCAAAGTCAAAAAGCATGCATGTTTTAATTCATATTTTAAAAAATTTGGGTTTCACTCCTTTTTTTATAGCATTTTACTTCGGCATAGTGTATTTGATGAAGTAAAAAGGTAAAAAATTATTTACAATTTATAGATGTTGAAGTAAAAAAGATGAACCATATATTTGACTTAATTTTAATTTCCATTTTACTTCCATTTCACTTTAGCACCTAACAACAAAGTACTTAGTGCCTAGTTAGTCTACAAATAAGAAACAACCGCACGACGTCGTATTTTTCTACAACCCTAGCAGCCGTCGATTTTGTGTCTCCAGCCTTACACCGCCACAAGAAACTTCTCATCAACATCGTAATTCTAAATCCCAAGATTTGAAGCCTTCTATTTTGGTATCAATTTGGTGTTTAAACTCAATCCCCTCATCTCGTTCATGCACATCGTTCATCCTTTTTAGTGGATTTCTGGTTTGGAGAAAAGTTTATTAAAAAGGGGGATGACATTTTGCAATTTCATAAGAACTTTCCTTGGTGAGAATCGTTCACTCCGTTGTGTTGTATCTCTATCCTTCTATCATCCTGCATCAGCTCCTCTCTACCAGAGAGCTTCTATGTTTTTCCGTGGTTTTCGCCTCTTCCACCTCCACCTCCACTACCAAGCTCTCTCTCTACCTCTTTCACATCCCTTCTAGAAAATAATGGGTCTATTTTCTCATGTTCCAGTTCATGCAATGAGCTTCCCTCAAGGATGATAAGGTCAAGGAAGTTGAGAAGGACAAGCCCGTGGCAAACTTCGATGTCGTCCCAGGCCCCGCCAGAAGATGGTGCGCTTCACTATGCAATTTTAGGGTTTTCCCGCTGTTGTTATAAAAAAACAAAATCTTTGCATATGAATTGATCTTATTAGGCTTGTATTGGAGTATTTTATTGCTAGGATGTCAAATTATGCTTCTTTCTACGCTTTGTTTTTTTTTCTCTCTTGCCAGACAAATGCTCTTACATTAGCTAATATATTTATGCTTTTTTATTCTTCACCATCGGGAAGAACCTCACCTCTTTTTGTAATCATATCAACATGTTAAGGGCGTTTCATGGGAATATAGACTTGGTTGCTTCCTAAACTATGAAAATTCTAATTTGGTTTGAATGGGTGATGATGTATTTCAGTTGACATTACTATATTTGGATAGTCTTTAGAGCTCATCTTATGGACCATGATCGATAATTGAATTTTGAATATCTAGTTCTACTTAACAATGCAGGTCTTTGGTTAAGGGTATATGAGATGGGTAATCACATGCCAAAGCTGGCTAAATAGAAAAAAGAGAAAATTATCCCTTTTCTTCTCTTGGCTAATCAGTGGGCTGTGACATGCATTTGCAATTAATATGATGTTGTCCAGTCATGCAACATGTTTGAATCATTTATCTGTGAGATGCATTTGTAATTAGTATGATGTTGCCCAGTCATGCAACATGTTTGAATCATTTATTTCTTGTTGGATTTAGTTTCACATGGTCGATTAACTTTTTTGCAAAGGAATGAGCAAGGATATTGGTTCATTAGCCTGAATATTAAGTATGAATTTGAGACACTAGAGTTCTAGAAATAATAGTAGCATGCCTGTTACCATTTAGAAAAATGACTTAGATTGTGACAATATTATAGCTTCTTTTCTAGCAAAAATGATCCAATAATTGCCCATGATACAAGAGGTGTCGAGCTTTTTATCAAGCAAAATTGTATTATAGTTATTCCTCTATAATTATTGAATTATTCCTTCATGAGTAAAATATCAGTAGATAATAAACAAAGTGGTGTTGTTACAATTATGTTTTTCTTGTTCAAGTTTCAAGTTAGTGACATATACTTTTAAATTAAGCATGCATGATGCAAATATATTGACCAGCCTTTGTCTATAAATTTATACATGCATGATGGTAGTTTAATTTTGGTGAAAAAAATAGCATAATAGGGAAAAGAATGTGAAAATAAGTTGCTGTCCTCCCCAAATAGCATAAACTATGACCTTGCATCTCTCAATGCAGAAAATGATAGTTACATCACCAAGGAACTTTCCGCATTTGTAAAAATTTTATGCTACTTTTATTTCCTTTGGTCATCTATGATTAGACGTACAAACCTGACACTTTAGATTTTAATTATTTATCGATTCCTACTACACATTAGTCAATGTTATATTTTCATTTTTGTAGGTACCATTGGATCTTGACTATCGTCAATGAAAATAAAAATATGATATATTTATTGGACTCTACGGCTAACAGAAACCAAGACGATGCATGGAAAACTATAGTGACCAAGTAGGTAGTAGATTATGTTGATTTTGAATTCATTCACTTATAAATATGAAAAAAATAACTTTACTTTTTAAAATATAGTGAGGTCAAGATGTACAATGCATCGAAGGGTATTTCTAAAGAGCCATATTTTAAATAATTGACGGTATGTATTGTGTCTTTATGAATGGATAGTTCTTATTATTTGAATTGTGACTTTTGCATTACCTTTTCAATTTCATTATAGGGTAATCTAAAATAGAATGATTCTGTTGAATGTGGATATTGTGCGATGAGGTACATGAAAGAGATAGTTGAATGTGAAAATCCACAGTTTTAGAAGATGGTGAATTTCTTCTTTATGATATGCTCTGGTTTATGATTGACATAAAATGTTGCAATTGAGATATGTGCATATGAAATCTATATCAATATTATTTCTGAAATTTGTGCTATTAGAATTAATAGTTGAAATAATTTATTGTCATTGAGATATATATGCATATGGGAATCTGTATTTTATAATAATTGATATGTTGTTTTGTCTTTTATTTTGTTGTTTATGATATGCTCAGTTTTGTTGGTTATATGCATATGATTTGATCTTTATTTTTGACAGTAGTATAGAAAAAATCAGAAAAGTGAAAAATGAAAAAAATGGTGTGGAAATATATAACCGATATTTTTATATACTGTTGTTTGAAGAAGGAAGCTTATATTTTTATGTACTACTGCAAAAGGTCTTTATTTTTATGTACTGTTGGGTGGATTTGATTTGCAATTGCATTCAGACTCGAACAAGTTAAAACATTAATGATTTAGTAATTGACTTATGATATAGCCTCGGTTTTGTTATTTCTTTGTGGATATTTGTCATTTTTTTTATGAATAATTTTATTAATCTAATGTATTTTGTATTTTTTACATTTCAGTTTGCAGGAACAATCAAGAACCAATATTATAACCAATCTTAATATGATGAAGTCAGAAGTGAATTTAGCGAATTCGTCTACTTGTATGTAGGTGCCTAAATATGTCATGTATGTTGGGATAAATATTTGATTTTTCATTGTAGATTTTTGGATATACTTGTTGATACACTTTTGATTTTGTGGATATTTTTATAGTTATACTTATGGATTTGTGGATATATACTTGTGGATCGGTGGATAAACTTGTGGATTCATTGAAAAAAGCATTTACTTCACCACGTTTAATAATTGTGAAGTTGTTTCTTATCAATTACTTCAGTATAATACAAAACAATAAAATCTTTTAAATCAATTACTTTATCAATAAATATAAATTGTGAAGTAACATAATACCAAATACTTCGATAAATACAAATTATGACAAAATTATAGAATATATTTACTTCGATAATCAATGTAAACTATGAAATTACATATCATGTATTACTTAGGTACTTTACAAAACCAACGAAGTAAAAGATATTTTTTTACTTCTGGACCAATTTTGCCTCGTACCAGTCAAAGACTTCACTTTTTTTATGGATACGACTTTGGTGATAAGATGAAATAAAATAGTATCTTTTTATTTTATGTGCATCTATTTTGATAATTATCTATTTATTTATGACTTCGATGAATATATAAAGTAAATCAAAGAAATTATACTAGTGTCTACAACCAACATACTGGTACACAGTCACAGACCTTTCGTTGTAGACCTACTTACCCGAAGAGATTTTGCCACCTTTGCATTATTTGAACCATTGTGTTGTCCTAACACACTGGCTGAAAATTATCCAGAGGATATGATTGATATATACTCGTTTTCCATGTTGTTCACCAATATTTGCTTTGTTTTCATTGTGAGCTCACATGTAGTTATGTTGTGAATTGGGCATTGTGCACTAGGCTTGAATTTGATGCCCATTAATTCAACCGTGACTAGTATATAATATAAAATGAAGAGTGAAAAGGAGAGAAAAAGAAAATGAAAATTTATATTATCAAGAAGAACTAATCCGTTTTGCCTTTGTGGGATTGACCATATAGATCTTATTTGCTGATTCATTATTATTACTTCTGTCTTTCCTATCTGCAAGCTTTGTAAAGTCATATGTATAAAATGCAAAATATTGCAGCAAAGCGAGACACTACACAACAAACATTAGCTTTATTACAAGGTGATTGATGTGGCTGGGAACTGCTCATGGTGACTCGTCATTGCTCGGTGGTGACTCGTCAGTGTTGGATGATCTAGAGGGTGATGAAGTAGAAACTAGGGCATGGTTAACGGGCAATCAATTGGGGGTACATTAGAATGCGTCGGAAATATCCCTACAAAACCTCACTAATGCACAAGTATTAGCCAAAATGCATAACTATGTACTTTCTCTCAACTAGAATCAGGTTCCATCCTTAGCATCGAAGGCTAACCTCAGCATACTGCAGCACAGTTGAATCTATGACGCAGCCATTGACACGCTTGCAATTGGCACAGCATCTATTGGAAGGCATTGGTTATACAATACACCACGAGGAAATCACATATTTCTAAAGAAACTGATTTGGAGAATGCTTCGTAAGAAGCCAACACCATCCAGCAGAACCAACAGGGAAGTAATTGAAAGGCGCAATCCACTATCTCTTGGGCATTTTGCCATCCACCTACCCACCCAAAGGGATTAATTGCACCTAATGCCATGCTCTGCCCATATCATTTCCCATCGACTGAGAAAGTCTAAGAGCTTATGTGCCTAACCTTGTTTTGATTGGGGCACGAAGAGAGTGTCAGAATGAAGAGTTTTGGCTCTTTTTGGTTCAGATCAGCCAGTTTGATGACCACAATGGTGGCCTACCAGTATTAAAAACACTTGTACGTACTCATTGCTAACAGGACTTTGTGCAATGAAGAGCTATTCTCCAACTACAGGCTCAGCAATTGTGGTATGCTCCAGTCGATGACGAAGAAGATAGACGGAGCCCGGAGGTGGGGCTAGTAATTAACAGGGGGTTTCCAGTATCCTGTTGCTGAAGCATTGTTCGAGAAGGTAGAGAAAGAAATTTGTGTTCCTGTTCCTCGACAAATAGAAAGAGCTGGACTCATCTCAAATAACTTTATGCATGTTCAAGAATCAGAACTGTGCTAAACAAGTCCTGTTGATTCAAATTTTTTCCAATTTTTTCCGCTTGAACAGATGCATCTTTTAGCCACTGGATGTCGATTATAAATTAATTTTATAATTTAGAGACGAACTATAAAAAATAAGAACGTCCAAAATGAAAATAATCACTACAATTATAAAAAATCTGACCAAATCAGCATTTTCAAATTACAACCGGTTCCTTTTGCCTCTCCTGATTGTTGACTTTGCTTCACGTAGGACATTTCATTGAAAGTGACCCGAGGAGATGACACGCCATAGTAGGGATAATTTGGTGTATAATTCTGGGAAAATCTTTTTCACTAATTCCTTTTTGGAAAATCTCCCAAAATGCTGACACCTACTTACAACAGGAGTCAGTTAGATTCATTCAATTATGCATGGCTGATTCTTCAAAAACAATTATTACACGGACGACCGAAAATCATAACAAGTATCTTTTACCTCAAATATTTCTTATTTAATACTTAATGGCAGCTCTTACCTAATTATCAACAAATGACAGTAGGTTGTGACCAGCAGTCCAATCACATTTACATAATGATCAAAGGAGAAACGCTCGTCTTTAACATCTTCGTCAGTTCGTTTTAATATTAACATGAAAAAAATAAATCACAAAAACTAATTTATTAGTTTGAACAGTGACCAATGCATGAAAGAAAATAAGAACTTGACTACTAGCCAGGATTTTACCCTCACATTTCATGTTGATAATACCTCATACACTAGCCATCAACCCATCCCGTGAGGACCAATCAAATCTACACAAATGCACATGATGTGGATGTAGATTATAAACTTTAGATATTTAATAAAATAATAAATAGATAATTATTAAAGTACGGGAAGATTAAGTAAAAGGGTTAATATATTATTTTGTCATAAATTATCGAAGTTTTTGTCCGATCTAAACCGGTTCGAAATCAAACCATTTATGAAGTAAAAATGCTCTTTTACTTCATCGATTTCATAAAAATACCGATGTAGTTGATCATATATGATTTCATAAGTTACATTAATTGATGAAGTAAATTATTATACAACTTTATAATTTTGAACTATGGCGAAGTAAATATTTTATTTAACTTCGTCACTATTTAAATTTATCAAAGTCATTTGTATTATATTACTCCACTATTTATTTGTACTATAGAAGTAATTGA
>JBBUKS010018805.1:0-11780 GCA_038050645.1 Hedychium gardnerianum
GAAGGTATACCCTATTAGATATGACCTTATTTTGTAGATTTAACTTGTATGAATTTTTCGCATGGATCACGGAAGGGGTCCTATTTTTCCGCCACGATTTAATTGTGTCACATAGGATTCCCAACAAAAGTGAGTGTTTACTTTGTATTAGTTTATTACCCTCTGTATTTTCTTGATAAGAATATTACTTTTTGTTTGTTTGTTTTTTGATGCAAGAAAAGAAGATGAGGAGGAAGCAGATGAAGAAGAAACCAATCAACAAGAAGAAGAGGAAGTTAAATCATGCTATGTGAAATGTTTCTCAGTTTGTTAAACTCCTAGGTTTGACTTGAACAATATGAGATTATCTTATTGATTAACTTTATTTGGAATTTATTTGTGTTGTAAGATTAACTTTATATGTTAAATTTGTTTAGCTGTGTGACCATGATTTCTTGATTCTGTTTGAAATTTGTTTGTGTTGGATTAATTTGTTTGACTGTTGTAAGAATTTAGGGTTGTTTCATGATTCATGTATTGTATGTAATCCAGAAATATGTTTGTTTGAAATTTCGGTATTAAAAAAATGTGAAGTTTGCAACAAAATTTGCAACGAAAATAAATTCGTTGTCGACCCCAAAATTTGTCAATTTGCAACAACAAAAATTTTGTCGCAAATTTTGCGATGAATTTGTATCTTTTCGTCACAAAATTTTTCAACGACTTATTTGTGACGAAAAGATATTCATTGCAAAATTCATCGCAAATTATTTTTGCAGTGAATTTTTTTAGAAAATTCGTCGTAAATGATGGGTTTTTTTTAGTGGTCGTTCAAATACGCTATTCTGTTTGACCGCGCGCGTTCAACCAGAAATCTTATTTCAGTCACATTTGCTTGGAGTTTCCTCCCAGACTTCTCATTACCTAGAATTTACTTTCCTATAATTTTTCCTTTATCATGCATCTGATCATCCTTAGCATTCTTGGGTTTTTTTTTGTCAGTCATCTTAACTTAATTAGATTATATATGTACGACTTTGCAAACATCCAAATGTAGTGGCAATGTACTCAAGTGATCAAACTCTTTGATTCAACATAAATCCACCTATATTAATTGGTGCGATGATGATAAGTGGTTGGGGTTGCCTAAATTATTTTAATGTGTTTGATAAAGAATTTAAGTTAGATTAAGAATAATGCACATTGGAGATCAGAGAGCTCGGTGACTTAACACAGTTAAATTATTTGATTGATTGATGGCTTGATAACCTAATAGGAGGTGAGCTCAATAAGTGAATATAGAAGGATGATATATAGATAAGCTAATAAAGCTTGGGGCATACTAGGGACAAAAGATTTGATTTGAGGTATACTTTATTCAGTAAAAAGGTGAAATTTATAATTCTAACGGTCCCCCAACTACCTCATATTATTGGAAGAGAATAAATTAAGAAATCGAAATGAGCTCACATGTGGGAAGATATATTCACGATTTTTGTCGAAATTCAATCCTTACTTGAATTCGATAAATCTTCTATATGTGACCAACTCAGTCTTACCTAGGGCATTTGAGGTATACTTTAGCACAACCTAAAGGAGGTGGACTTGTAGGAAATTAAGAGGTGAAGGATGATATGTTGCATCCAAGGAACTAAGTGCTTGAAATAAGGTGGACTCAAGGGAAACGAAGAGCATTGATCAAGGTTGAAGATTTGAAAGGATACGATTTAGTCAACTGAAGTTATTGAGTCGACAATGTAGTCAATAGAAATATGATGCTTTTTGTTGTGTTCGAGTGGACATAAGAGCTCTTAAGTCCATTGGAAAAATATTCATTGGAGGATTTGTCTATTATCAAAGATATTTAAATTAGTCAACTAAAAATTATTTGAGACGATTAAAATCAAACAAAAATAATCATTTAAGTTGTCTTAGCTTTAGATCGGAGGTTGAGTTGTATATAAAAATAGAGGTACAAGTGAATCTTAAAATAGAGCAACAATTATTGTGAAATTGTCAGATTCTCTTTGTCTCTAAAGCCTTTCCAAGGTATCATTCTTTCACTGCATTCACATTCATATCTACTTAGCCGTGCTAGACTATATATATCTTTCAGTGTGAAAAGTTGATTTTTCTTTCTCACAACGGTGGTTCTTGTTAGTATCATTCTTTCTCCCTAATACTCAACACGTCCGGATTACAGGGCCTGTATCCATTTTTTGCACATTTGGTTGTATATGATTTCTATCTAGCTACCGACTCAACTCAAATTCTTGAGTCCTCAACAGTATTCAACCTCCCGAGTCACTCCCATTGAGTGAAATCAAGAGTCACTCCCGAGTGCTCAACATCCCCAGTGTTCCATTCATCTCAACGACTTGATTTCCTGACTTGACCTCCCGAATTACTCTTATAACTCGACAGTTTGAGCACCCCACACTCCGAACACAAGATAGCATCCCGAACTCTTTGAATTGGACTTTGTTCGACTCTGCTTCATAGTCCGGCTGGAAGGGGGACTAGTGATGTCCCGAATAATAATGCTCCTCTAACGCACTACTACTACAACTTGCAGACCACAATCTTGAGATTCAAAACCCCGTTATGTTTAAGGATAATAATCCTCTATAAATGTTGAAGTCCATGACATATGAGCAATCTCTTTGATATGAAACTCTAATTAATCCTAGTTTTCTTCTTCTAAAAACTTCTAGTACTATTTTATCTTTCATTTCTTTTATAAAAGAAAATGATTAATCAAGTCGTAACGTTAGATCTGGGTGATTGATAATACTCCACGAAAGTTTTTCATCGGTCACCAGAAGAAATCGAGAAACACTAATAGAAGCTCATCCAAATGACCAATATTCTTAAATCTTCTTATCACTGGAGAAAAAATTCTCTACAGTACATCGTAGTTGAGATTCGAATCTTAGATCTCTTGGTTATTCATTGGAGGGTCTAACTATTGCACCATTGCCCCGGAGGCCCATTCTATCTTTCATGATCCCATAATGATGTAGGTCCAACCCATTATGAAATTCAATATAACCTTTTGAATTTCAAAGGACATAATTTTTGACCCAGAATTTAGAATCAGGCTCTAGTCATGCATGCAGAATTCGAAGATCTACGTTTATTATCGAGGAACTCATAACCACCAACTTTCGGGCACAAATTCTACCGATTAAGTCCTTTTCAGAGTTTCTTTACTATTTTTGATAATTTCTATTTTTATGGTATTTAAGGTAATTTTGGTATCCTTAGTATTTATAAGTGATGATGATTTTATTTATATCCGCGTCCTATTTTGAGTTAATCTCGCTCTGTTGTGTTTTTTTCCTTTCGAATAAAATCTTTTTTTATATATAAAATAGGAATTGAAATCTATATATTAGTATTTTTTTTTTTAATATTTTAGGATGCGTGTCTTTAATTATTCTCTATTTAAAATAAAATATTTTATTTTAATAAAATTCAAATATTCCTCTTTTATTTTAGAAGGAACCTTTTTTAACTTTTTATCAATCTTTCTATTTTCATTGTGGTAAAAAGGCAAAACGCTCGCCTCCAGCGCCCCCCAGTCCGTCCCAGGACCAACACGGAGGAGGTAAATCATAGGGGCTAATCTAGCCAGGCCGAACAGTGACTAATACATAAAAAGAACAAGAACCTAACTATTAGTCAGAATTTAATCCCTAGACCTATAATTTTTCTATTCTCGGCAGCTCGCATGTAGGATAATTGTTCGGCGTCACATAATAATTTAAACATTGGAGAGACCTCTCGCCAGGATAAATCCTGATGTCCTCTGACATGTGTTAATTCATGCAAATCTAGCCACATAACATCATGAGAAAAAACTCCATCATCGATATATTTTCGATGCGATGGAAAATTGCTATTGCATCACTCCCTTTCCAATCTACCGCAAGAATCTCCTCAAGTGTAGCAAAAAGTGAAATGCTCGCTCTCCGTATCTCTATCAGTTCGTCTTAGGATCAACATGGAGGAGGTAAATTACAGGGACTAATCTAGTCAGTCTGAATAGTGACTAGTGCATAAGGGGCAGGAACCTGGCTGCTAGCCAGGATTTAACCCCTAGATCTCATTATGGCAACACCTCATGCACTAGCCAACAGCTCATCCCATGGGGACACACAAAAACCTCCTCAAGCTTCTACAATAGCTCACCAGAAAAATCAACAATTTTCGTTAGGCGGTATCTGATTGCACTTGTAGACTCAAATGCAAGGTAGCTTAGTCTCATCTTACGCGATCCGAAGGGGAAGGGTGTCTTAGCACCATCAACCTATGAATGTGCAACCTTGACTTGACTTGTTAGGACAGATTAATTAGCTTTGTGTTGAGTAATGGATTCTTTCATTACCTTTGTGCTACTCACGTACACTTTATGTATGCATGGATTATCTCTACGAGATGAACTGATAATTAATACATGAAATGTTATCATCATGAGGTCTAAAAATCAAATTTTGACTAGTAGTCATGTTCCTGTCCTCCCCCATATACTGGTCACTGTCCAGACTAGTTAATTAGCTATCATAATTTATTTTTTTCATATTGATCATAGGATAAATTGACGAGAGTACTGGAGTGAATATTTTATCTTTTGTCACTATATATATATCCATTCAATTTAGTCTACCACTATGGTGTCCTCATATGTATCTTTATAATGTGGAATTTATTGGGGGCAAAGTCTACGTGATGAAGTCTTTGGTGCCCATTTCAACTTCAGTACATTTCGAAACAGTGTGTTGTTTAAAGATTGAATTTACACTTAGTCGTCCAAGGTTTCACACTCAATGTGAATGCTATTGACCATGAGATGTAGGAGATTAGTCGTCCAAGCACATGCTATTGACCATGAGATGTAGGAGAATATAATTAATTCATGCCCTATTTTCATCGTTTATTTCATGATGATGAACAACAACAATAAAAATATATATATATAGCAATTGATGATGCACTTAAAGTAGTGAAAATTTTCAAAACACGCATCTAATTTTTAAATTTCTCAAAGAACATATTTATTTTTTATTTTATTTCTTCCATCAACTACAATATCATTATAACATTAATTTTCAAAAAATGAGTAACATCATGGTGTTGATTTTCAAAAATCAACACTTACCTTAAAGTCAGTATCACGGTGATATTATATTTTGAAAATCAATATGATTATGATATTGATTTTTAAAAATTAGCATTACTATGATAGTGCCTAATTGGTTAGTGAGTGATAGATTGTTACAATAAGATAGAGATAAATTTTCGACAAGTTCATGTACTCGGAGAAAAACTTTTGTCACCCCCTAATCACTTAGCGATCGACTATAAATTACTCTCATGATTTACCTGTTTTCACATAATTTTAAAATAGACTATAAAAAATATTTGAAATAAACATAATCATTTTTTTACTATAATCAACATTACAATGGTGATGTCATTGACAATTTGGATAAAATGAGAAATAAATTTATCCTTTGAAAAATCGTATGTCTTTTAAAAATTCTACCACTTTAAATTAAATGCGTCCTTTAATTAAAATAAATAAATAAATTCTTTTGAAGCTCTTTTAATTTCCAAGGTACTTAATTTGGTGTAAAGTTCTGAATGTACACTATCTTTTCAAAATGCTCAGCACAAAAGTCTCAAAGAAAACAATGAAGTAGTCTAGCTAAAGAATCACGGAGCTGAAACTTTTGCCCTCTCTGTATCAATTAGGTCGAAGCTGAGCTCGGGACCGAGGTACGTCGCTCCGACGACATGGAGATCCTCCGGCACTCCGGCCTCTTCGAGTATCGAAAAACCTGGCCACTCGCAAACTAGTGCATCACTAATTAACTAACTCGAACGTAGATTAAGGTTGCAACATTAATTAGTGCTAATTACCAGGAAGAGAAGGTGCTGGGGTGCTAACATAGTAGCTCGATGACCTTCCTTGCTGCTCTGAATATGGTGGAGCCAAGACGTCCAAGATGGCACAAGGAGACAAGGCAGTGATGGAGTGGATGTTGCCTCCACGCTTTGGAAACAAAACAGACACCTTCGATGAGGATTGCAGGGTGCAACCATCTTCCACAGTCCTTGCTAATCCACCTAAAATTAATCCACGTATATATAATTTGTAAAATTAATCCACAGTCCTTGCTAATCGATCGATCGATGCTTACTTCTTCTAGGGTTATTAATGGAGCTCGGTGATGAGTCGACGACCCAGTCGTAGGACTGCACTGAAATGGATCCGTACAGGACTTTGGTGAGGACGACCATGTTTGGATGATCATGCAGAGGCAGACTTGCACCAGCCGGAAAGCAAAACATTCCTATCTAATTCACAAGACTTTCGAGTAATTAAAAGTCAATATTAATTGAGAATTAATTGCATGCATTAATTAATGAATTCTTACAGAGAAGTCTTGGCATTCATGGATGTGTACGTATGTGATCTCTCTCACTGCTTGCCCTAAGATGAGTCCTTGGCTGCTCTCCTCTCCTGATCCATCAATACCGACGTCGATCGGCTCCATCGCATCTGCAGTAGTGAAAAGAGGAAACTAAAATGATCTGCTGAAGTATATATATATATATATATATATATATATATATATAAATATGTATGTATATACCAAGAATGGTTTGGAGCCATCTGAGTTGCCACAGAGCTGGAAGAGCTTTCGTCGGAGAAGAGGAGAAGATGATGCAACAGGCATCATAAAGCCTCTGCACTTTGCTCCTCTCGGTGGCCACCATTAATTGCTGGAAGCTAAGCGAGCTGCTGCTGGTGCTTTAATTTTGAGGGGAAAGCGATAGCTAGAGTGGTTTGGGGTTTCGATCGATCGATCGATATGCATGTTCATGGATGGAGGAATACAAATATATATATAAAGGCAACAGATGCCTCAAGTCCTCTAAATAATTAATCAGATATTTAAAATTTAAATTTTAATTAGATGATAAATCTAAGAATACAGACCACTTAAATATTTGGATTGTTAAAAATAAAAATAATAATAATAATAATAATAAAGGCAGTATCTGAAGTGGAATTGGCTGGAGGTTTTAGGTGGAAGAAACCATGGGCACCCACAACTTTACTGCTACAACTGTTTTCTTTCTTTTCATTTGCTTTTCTTTTCTTTCTTTCTTTCTTTTGCTGTTCGAGCTTATCCTCTCACGTTGACAATGGACATTATAACAGACTTTTTGGATCGGAGACTAATTCAAATTCCTGCTTAGCGTAGGGTTCAGGCTTTCCTTAACTAGCTAGCTATTTTTGGAAAGAGTATTAGGGTTTAGGGTTCGTGCATGGGACGAGGAAATTACGATTTGGATAGAAAAATAAACTGAAATATTATATAGTAAAAAAGAGCCCCTCAGTCTACGTAAAACCGTTTAATTAATATGGTTACTTTTTTAGGATTTAGATAAATAAGTATGATATATAGAGCTTGACTGACTTGGTCTGGTGGTTTTAGTTTGTTCATTAGATATACGAGAAGAAAAGAAAATTATGGTGGGTTCCACCAAATGCCTGCGGGCTGATGGATCTATATATGGTTGCTCTTCTTCCAAGTAGTGATGGTAATTATGTAGGGATGTTGCGGTTCAGCTTGACCTAGTCTAGTTTAGGTCAGATACTCGACGTAGTCTAATAGAGGTTCGGTCGTGCTAGAATGGTCTGTTGGATTTTATGTCGTTATTCGATTGATTTACATATTATTTTGTAACATACCGATAAAACAAACTCATTAAATGATCAAATTAATGTTGATTGTGATTTTGCTATATATTATTGGATGTAAGTTAATATGTGTAAAATTCGTTAACTCATAGTGGTAAAGACGAAATGCTCATCTTCAGCGTCCCTGGCAATTCGTTTTAGGACCAACACGAAAGAGATAAATCATGAGAGATTAATTTACTAGCTCGGACAGTGATCAATACATGGAGAGAGCAAGAATTTGATTATTAGTCAGGATTTGATTCTCAAATCTCATGATGATAACATCATGTACTAATCATCAACTCATCCCGTGAGAATAGAATTCGTTAACTCATTTTATTATTAACGATGATTGATAATAGAATCGGATTTATTATTATATATTAGATGTGATCGTTATAGAATTGGGTAATTCGAGATCTTCCTACTTGCCATTGATGAGAAAAATATAATACCATCACCTAAATTCTTACGAAAGATCCGCACCCATTACTTCTTTACAGTATCATCAAATTTCATGGATGACACAAAAACGACACCGAATAAGAAGACAATTTCAATGATTGAATTTCTAAAAAAAATATTTATTTATTTAAAATAAAAATAGCTGATTTGAGGTATTTTAGTATTTTCATCTAAAATATAAAATTAGCCCTTTTAAAAAAAAAATCTTATAAAACACTCTCACCCAATCACATCCTTACTATTTTAATTTATTTTATAAGAATTCTCTCTACTGAAAATCTCATAATTCATCGAAAATGCATCCATTATAAACAGTATTGGCGTAGTCAAGTTGGGACGAGAGATGCGACCGCCCTTTTATATTTTAAAAAACAATGAATATTATATATTTGGAAAACCTCATCGGCATTTTGATCCATCGATTCACCATCGTTCATTATTCAAAAATTAAAATTGATCACATATTTAAAAAATCCTCGACCTAAATTATCCATCAGTACTATTTTTATGAGGAAATATCACAACTTGCAAGATTAAATATTGAATTTTAAAAATATATATATATAATAATAAATGGATGAACTAAATCATATAACACAAAGTAAAAGTATTAAATTAAAATTGGATCAAGTTTGAACTAAATCTAACAGGTAAGTACGGAGATAAGGATTATGTTGGTTTTAACCGGGATTGATTTGAAATTGATTTGGTTAAGTTATGATTAAACCAAGTTTAAAATTTAAACGGTTCAATCAGTTTAAAATGAATTATATATTTTTGAAAAACTTTCTCTTTCATTTTTTTTCTTCCCTTTCTCCCTACGCACGTTGCAGGCTTCAACATGTCGTACGCCACGTGCCTTCGCTCATCTCTCTCTTTTATTTTTTCATTCCTCTTCTTCCATATTTCCTTCTTCTCCTTCTCTTACGGCAGTAAACCTGCATTTTTTTTTCATTCTCTTCTTAAGCACAAAAGCTCTCTTTTCTTTGCTTTTCTCTAATCCAGCAAGCAAGAAATGATGCTGCTACTGCTCTCTTCCAATAACAAGAGCAACCCTTGACCCTCGCATCTTCTTTCTCTTCTCGTATTTTCTAGAGTTTTATTGACACCACAAGAATAATCCTGTTTTGCCTTCCCTTACTTCCTTTGTGTCGTTGTCAAGTTCATCGAAACTAGTCAAGGTTGATAACGAAGAAAGTAAAACTCTGATCTTTTGCTTCTTCCTCCCTATATTCTCTTCTCTGTTTTTCTCAAAAATAATGATTTTCCTTTTATTTTTTTCCAACGAGCAGCCCCTTACAAGCAACTATTTATTTTCCTTTATCCAACCACAGCAACAACAAAAGGAGTAAGTTGTTCCTTTATATTTTCATGTTTCATTAATTGAAGGAGAGTTGTAAAGTATAAACTTTATTTTATTAGGTTGTTAGTTAAGATAGTTATTTAAATCGGAATGGATGTCTCATATGTAGAAATGCTAAATATTATGAAGAAATAAGATCACAAATGATTCTTCGATTTTGAGTCATAGATAAACTCTGGGATTGACAGATCATTATTTCAACTAGAACCAAGGGTTAAGAGCGAATTTTCGAATTTATATTCATTTTCGGCTTCTTAAATTCAAATTTAAATTTTTAGATTGTGAAATTAACCTATATTAATATTTAAAATTTTCAAAAATTATCGAACCTTATTAAAAATCCTGAATAAGCTACTGATTATGAGCATATCATCACTCTAACAATGCATCTCTTCACATTAAAATAAATTTTAATTTTTTATTAATAAAATAATTTTATTAAAACTATTTTTCTATTATTAAAAAATTATGATTGTGATTCTAGTTCTACACAACTTGTACCCTTTGTGATTCTAGTACTGAAAATATTAGATCCTCTTGGGTGTGTGAGTATGGATGTTAAGTTTTTCCATTCTTACAAAAAAAAAAAATTGAAAGATAATATTTTTTATGCGTTATTTATGTGATTGAAAAAATATGATTAAAAATATTGTTGTTAAAAATTCGCTCAAAGACAATGTATAAAAAAGCATTGTCGTTTTTGCATAGACAATACTTTTTATGCATTGTTTATGTGGATAAAAAAGATTATCTTTTTTAAAATACAATTTTTTAGCGAATAATAAAAAATTATTATTTTTTTATTTACAATATCATTGTCTATTATATTTACACTATGAATTACTTAATTAAACCCTTATAAATAACACCAATTAAAATATCACGAAAGTATAACCGATCTTCTTATTATTGAACTAGAAATGTGTCATACAATTCAAATAAAAAATATGTAGACATATTCTATAAATTTTGGATCAATGTTAAATCTATATAAAAGCAAAACCCTACATACTAGACATGCATATTAGTTTCAACATATTTTACTTCTTGGATTGAATATTTCGGATAATATTATATTTTCTCAAAAATATATGAGTATGCAAAATAAAAACTCTACTTTCAATTTCTTTCTATATTCATCTGCAAGGAAAAAAAAATTACATTATAACAAGTAAAATTAAAACATGAGAAGAAGATTTGTCAAACAACGGATAGAATTAAACTAGTGAATCTTAAATGAAAAAGTTAGACATGTTCTTTTATCCACAAGCAAGCAAAATCTGCCATTTTGAATGTACTTCTTGTTGAACATTACACCGATCAACTCACTCAATTGATGCATGTTAATTTGATCCATAAAGAATTAATTAAAAAAATAGAAAACTGAGAAGAACCCATTAAACTCAACTACTGTTAGCTGATGATGCTTAACAACTTACACTTTTGTGATAAGTTGGTAATCAAATCCTAACATGATACTAGAACAGTGATGAATTCAATCTCTCGCAGATAGAAATTGGGTCATTTCTCATAACTACACTTGTTAGGTAAGTGATTAATCGATGAATCGCAGAAAAACCTTCTTCTTTTACATGGTCTGAACTCAACGAACATGCTCAATGATAAATAATAAAATTAAGGAAACAATGAAAACAATTCCACGAAGAAAATCACATATCACCTGATTGGTAAACCCCCAAAAGAGGACGGAGATGACAACACTTCCCCACAAGTTGATCAATCTGCATAAAAGGCAATAGATATTTTGACTAAGTTATCATTGATGCATGCACATTCACACAGACAATAATAATAATGTTAAAAGCAAAGTATCAAAATAAAGGTACAATGCATTTAAACTATCCTAGACGAAATGTTACCAATCAAATCTTCAAAAACTAAGATATCCAGAGAGAAGTTGAAGAATTACCGTGAAACCTTCAAGATCAGTATGGAAACAATCCACTCCAACCAAAAAAAAGTTGACTGTAAACACACATTGGTCTTGCTTAAGATTGGTGCCAAGCAAAAATCATGCAGGAAAGAATTGATTAAAGTTTTGAGGATTTTTTTTTCTATATTGACTTATTATCCCAATTAGTCTACTCTTAGAATAAGAACTTTCAGGCTATTGAAGGTCATCTAACTTGGTTGATCATTTCACTGAATCTAAACCTCGAAGTTTTAAAGTCAGCTATGTCATAAAGTATATTG
>JBBUKS010018841.1:0-11778 GCA_038050645.1 Hedychium gardnerianum
GATATAATTTGCCTTGTTGGAGGCACCCCCAATCGAGCGAGATGCCTCGAATGATGTCATGTCAGCATAATGATTATTTCGACCAGAACTCTATAAATAGAGTTCTTATTCATTATTTTTTTTTTACAACACATCTGTATTCCAATTTTCCACTTTTTTTTTTTCAAGTCCATGCTTTCAATTCGTGTAAGGGGCTTCTCTGCCTCCGACATTGTCGAAGAAGGAGCTTGTTAGTGCGCTTTTCATTGTCTTGGATTAACAACCTCCCTGGTTGTAAACTAAGTAAATTCGGAGTCCCTTATTTATTTTATGTTATTTATTTCTAATTAATGTGTGTCTTTGCTAAAAGAACGCTAGCAAAAGAAGTTGTGATTTTTGTTGTAGGGTTATTCACTCCCTCTAGTCTATCCACCTGATCCTACACTGAGGATCGTCCCCATTGTCCTCCCTTGGGCTTTGTTATCTTTTTCCGAGGTCACCTAGTGAACGGGCTCTAATTCTTGATCCCGACCTTTTTTTCTGACGTTTCTCGATATTTTCGCATTCTATTGTCCTAGCTAGCCCAAAATTCTTTCCGATTGCTCTGTGGGGTGGTTATACTTCTTTTGCATATACCAAACCCTGTTAGCCCCTAGAATCTTCCATTATTTCTTTTACCCAAAGAAAATGAAAGATGACATATTCTATTTTACTTCCAAGTCAAGGTGCATTTTTCTAAAAAAATTGCCCTCATCCCATAAAGGATGGAAGCCCTAATCTTTTTCCCCATCAAGCCTCCCACTCCCGTGTCATGGCCCACCGAGTGGTAAGCAGAACTACCTCGACCACCGCCGATAAAGAATTTCAAGATGGAGCCCACCTACCTAGTTTTTTTATGGAAGGTGACTGACCTTGAGTACGATAGTGGCTTACTGCTTGAGGAGGTACTACTTTCTCTATTTGGGCTGAGCCCAATCAAGACCAAACTCCAAACTTCTTTCAGTAAGAATTTTCTTTCTTCCGTTTTGTGATTTTGAACTGAGAACTTCTTCGGTTGTGTAGCTCAAACTATGTTGAAAGCTTCCATCAATCAGCTCGTCAAGCTATTCGCGGCAAATAAAGAAGCTCGTGGCTTAGCACTCATCGACTTGACAATTGCTTCGGCCGCACCCTTGGGGGAGGTACCACCTACCCCCGCTGTGGTATCAACAGAGCATGTTCTTGCTATGGTGTCGACTATATCTGTCCCTTCAGCGGAGTTGAGGGCACACCTAAGGATAAGCATGAAGAGGCGCCAATCGCCGAAGACTTCGACTGGACCTAGTCCACCAGTTGTAGTCCCAATTCCGGTCTCCCCTCATGAGTTGGAAGGCTTTAAAGTTTAAGCAAGCCCCTCACATCGATTTCCAGGCTACCTCACAAGGTGGTCTTCTGACGAGATTGGTTGGTCATCCTGAGCACTCTTCGCCTTGAGGGCAGGTGAAGGCTCGCTCCTGACTATTCCGACTGCACACCATGAATCGAAGACCTCTCCAACTTTTGATTATACCGTCGAGATTACCCTGCACTCTAAGCTAGTCGAGACGTGGTCCAACACTAAGGCTAGAGTAAAAGTTATTCAGGTCCCTAGTGGATTCAATGGTGTTGGACTCCACTGGGATAAAGACTTGATTCCACTTTGTCAGGGTAAAATTATTCTCCTGGTTGTTGTATTGAGTATATATATAATTCATGTTGCAGGTATGAGCCGAGATGATAGCCTTTTCCAAATGATTTCCCGACTTCTACCAATCCCATCGAGCCATGTGAACTTGGCTGACAGAATTGGAAGCTCAGCAAGTCTCTCTCGATCAAGCCTTGGTGACATCGAAACTTCAGCAAGCCCCTCCCAATCAAGTCCTATCCCCGCAACATCGAATACCAGAATCGATGAAGGCAAAGATTGAGCAACTAAGGCAGTCTCAAGTAGCTGACCTATGCCTGATGTGTTTTGACCTAGACAAGGCAGAGGGGAGGTGAAGTCCCTCGGAGATCAATTAGCCAAATCCGACAAGAAGTTGACGTTGAAGAAGAAGTATAAGTGAAAGACCTTGGATGCCCTGAAGGAACTAAAGGCCGAGTCTGAGACTCTGAAGGCGGAGTTGGGGATAACTAAAGTTGAATCAGAGTCGAGGAAGGCTGAGTTTGAGACTCTGAAGGCGAAGCTGGGGGCCGCTAAAGCTAAAGTGGAAGTGGCTAAGGCCGAGTCTGAGGCTTGGGAGGCCTTGAAGATAGCGCTGCAAGTTGCTGTAGAGACCAAAAGGGAGAAGCTGGAGACCAAAAGGCTGAGCTCCAAGGTTATCTGGATGGGGAGCGAGAGCGCTGGGAGATTAACAAAAAGGAGTTCCTTCACTTAAAGGAATTTTATGACTTGCTCGGCGGTCGTGTAGTCAAAATGCTCTAATACGAAATGGATGGGGGAAGTGAAGCAACTACGCAAGTCGGGGCATCTATCCGCCGATCTACGCATGCCCATCATCAGCTTGGCCAAAGTTTGTCAGGACATCCCGAAAGAGGACCTGGCCAATCTAGAATAGCTTCGTTACTTTTCTTTCTTTTTGTTGCAGGTCTGAATTGATGTAATCAAATTTTTTGGAAGTGCAATGATAAACCTTTCTTTCAATTTCTATCTTTTTTTTCTTGTATCGAATGCCCAATCGAGATATTATTAGCCAAACAAGTCTTCTAATTGAGTTGAAGCTAGAAATCCAATTGAGGCGTCGATGAGGGAGATCTGACTGAGGTGTTAGTATTAGCCCTAAGAGCCAATTATGAGATGATTAGGCTTATTGGGTTAATGGATATGGATTAACTTATTTGGTTAATGGTTAATCCAATATGCTAAAATCCAACCCATTAAAGATGATTAATGAAGATTAATTATGCATTGAAGAAGAAAGATCATTGAGTTAGATTCAAATGGATCTAACTATTGGATTGAGTCCAATTTGAATTAGACTCATGGAGTCAATTTAGATTGATGAGGATCAATGAGTTAGACTCATTGGGTTAACTCGAATTCACTAAGGAAGAGGAAAAGTCAATTTTGAATTGATCATGCATTAGATGAAAATCAAAAGACTTAATTAGATTAATGGAGAATTAATGTAAATTAAGATAATTGATTAAATAAATACAAAAGGGGTTTTGAATCAATTGGTGCATAACACTTTGTTCTTCCTCCTCTTCTTCTCCTTCTTCCTCTTTGGTTGAAACCTCCTAGTTTGGTTGCTAACACAACCTTAGGTGATTTTTCTTCTCCAAGTTTGTGAGTTTGTAAGACGGACAGAATGTGTTCGTGTGAATATTGAAAAAGGCGCGAACACTTGATTGTGTTGAGATCCAACAAGTACAAAAGTTGGTATCGGGAGTTCGTGTTTACGCAACAAAGGTATAACTCTCATAACGACTAGTATACAGTTTCCTTCGCATGGATCTTCTGGAAATGATCTTGATAATATTCCGCTGCGCTTGTGTTATTTTTGCGCTCAAGATCTCAACAGGAACCTGGAGCTGGAAGCAAAACAAAGAGAACACAAATGCAAATGGATGAAGCTGGACCAAGTCTGGGGTGAATCGGACTTGACTCAAGAGACCTAAGATGGTTGGGTCGACGAATCCGGGTTTTTAGTTGACCGATCACAAGGATCGGTAGACCGGTTGGGTTCGATTGGCCGAGTTCGAGTTCGGACTTGGATTAGTGACTTGGTTTGGTTCAGTCGACTTGGGTTCAGTTGACTAGATTGTTGATTTGTTAAAAATGTTGACATGATAGGCTGTAATGGAAGATGATGTGGCAACAGATCAAATTCAACTTTATGATATGGATGAGGATAAGGATAAGTCATATGATATGGATAAAGATAAGATTTCATCCAAATATTACTTGATATAGATAAGAGTTGGTCCAGATAAGAATTTGATTCAACTCTATAAAAAGAGATGAAAACTATACATTCATGAACAACAATTCTCTACTACTCGTCAACTCTGTGCTCGAAGAAAAACCACTGAGATGCTACTCGTGAGATCAGGGAAGATCCAAGAGGGACTTCTGGACCGCGATTACGAGTTTGTTTTTAATTATTACAAGTCGTACTTTAGTTTATCTATCCTTTGTGCTTATAAATAAAATTGTATGTAGTTTCTCCGCCTTCCGAAAAGTTACGAAAATGATAAAAACTAGTAGACAAGCGCCTCCTGTGATTACACCTTGGATGTACTGACCCTAGGGGGTTGGGAAATAAGTAAATCATTGTGTTTTCCTTTCTTTATCTTTACTTTTATTTATATTCCGCTGTAAGTACTAATTCTGTAGAAAGAATGAAAACAATGAAAAAATGAGAAAGACAGATTGATATTCACCCCCTCTATCGAACACACCAATCCTACACAGATTTCTCCCTCAACCACTTGATTACTCTAGATTCTCTCTCTCTCTCTAAATTCACACAACCAACGATTCTCTAGATAACTAGCTTCGCAAACTCAATCAGTAATTAATCAACAGTTCTCGTGGAATCGATATTTTATTACTTAACAACAACCGTACATTTGTGGATTGTAAACAAATCAAGGTAAGCCGAAGGATATCTCTTAGCTATAGGAAAATTAGTGTCTTTAGTTGTTACTATACCTTTCTATTAGGTACTCATTTATGTTGGTGCTGGAAGCATCAGCTAATCGAACCTATATTTTGATAGATGACAAAGTCTATCACTTATGTTGTTACTATACCTTTCTACTAGGCGGGAAGCCCTGGGGGTCGAGGACATCAGACAGAAGTCTAGGCAGGTCAAGGATCGGACGTCTAGCGAGAAGTCCCGGAGGTCAAGATCGGATGTTGAGCGAAAGTCCAAACAGTCTGGAGGTCCAGATATTTGACAATAGGTAAACTCTCCTGAGAGGAGTATGTGAGGACGTGTTCCCTGTTGAGGGAACAGTAGACGTCGGTTCAACCTAGGGATTCACGGGAAACCCAAATGTCGAAATCGGACAATCCCGAGACTGTCAACCTTACATGTTGTATTCATATTATATCTTGTATATGCTAACTCTATGATACAGAAACTAAAGCCTGAAAACTATTGATTCAGGCGCTTGGAAGAGATCTAGGCACCTCAAGCCGAACCAAGCACTTCAAAGGGATTGAGGCGTCTCAATCATCTCGGCGCACGATAGGGTGAGGTGGTAGCCATCGGTTGGTCGGCACACGTCAGCATCCAGGCGCCTCAAAGGGATTGAGGCGCCTGCGATGGGATAAGGTCGACCAGGGTCACGCTGCGACCAGAAATTAACACGTCAGTGATCCAGACATCTCAAAGGGATTGAGGCGCCTGGAAGAGGATAAGCTGCAATTAGTTCGGATCAGGATCAGATCCAGCCCGATAGAGGTGCCTGGATGAACCTATAAAAGAAGGATTCGACCAACACCTTGAGAACAAGTCACTGGACAACTTTCATACTTGCGTGCTGCTCCGAAACACGCTCTACAATGCCGAAACACTGCTCCGACAACTGACGCTCAAGCTTACTTCATTTCTTCAAGTTGTCGGTATATTAATTTTTATATGCACTTTGTATTCAATATTTTTGTATTCACCGAGCTTATAGTGAATTACCCATCGAAAACACTCATATGGGTGCGGGCCTTGAACTAGCCGTCGTCAGGTGGTGAACTAAGTAAAAAGAAAGTCCTAGCATTATTTTTTATTAATTCTGCTGTGTACTCGAGATTTCGAAAAATGTAAAAAAGAGACACGTGCTATTCACCCCTCCTCTAGCGCTCTTTTCGATCCTACAATTGGTATTAGAGCGGGGTCACTTTGAATTGGTATAACTACCGTTCGAGCAAAAATTATTCTTATGCCTCTTTTTGGTTTTTCGTTTTAAAATTTTCACCATAAGTCAGAATTGGTGTAATCATCTTTTCTGATAAATTTTCTTATTATTATTTTTTATTTTTTATTTTTCCTTGAAATTGGTACAACACTACTTGAGTGAATATTTTTTCGTTATTCTTCTCCCACACTACTAATCCAAGATCAAGTCTTGGTACATTGCTTTTTGTTGTTATTGTGTGAGATTTTTTATGGCCCATCAAGAAGGCTATAGTAGCTCTTGCCCATATCTTTTCTCGAGTGAGAATTTCGGCTACTGAAAGGGTCGGATAGAGTTTCATCTACAAACTCAAGTAAAAATATTGATCTCTATCCAAACGGGATTCATACTCCCAATCGAAAATGGTGTATAAACAACAAAAATGAAAAAAAAAAAATAATAAAAAAATAAACCCAATTAGCCTCACTGACTAACTCTGGGGTGATCTGCCCAACTCCACGAAAAAAATTTGGACCATTTCTCGATTTATGTGTGTCATCCTTATGCAGGGGCCATGCTAATCTTCTATGTATCGTTCCAATTTTATCGAATGTCTCCGAAGAGAAAGAGGTATTTTAAAAAAAAATTATATGTGATTTGATAAATATGAAAATATGATATGGGTATTAGTAAAACTCATACAATCTAGTAAATTGTCATTACAGATCCAAAATATTCTTATAAAATATTTAAATAATTTTTATAATGAGAAGTTTCTAGAAATATATCTAGAATAGTTTTTAAGGAAGAATGATTGGCTAAGATGATGTACTAAAAGAATGAGAAATATGGGTGAAATAAGAACCTCTCTTATACTTGAAATTGAACAAGTTATGGCATTAAGATCAACTGAGAAACACATGTAGAATTAGGATAAGTCAGCACATTATGTAGATCAGTAAGCAGTCGGACTGCAGCCCCTTGGATTCAACCCATTCTGCGCGTGTGAAATTGTTCTGAATTTAACCATTTTTCCATCTAATCATTAAGACAAAGTAGACCGTGTCATTAACAGAATCGGATCGCTGAGTAATAAAAATCAACTTAGGAATATCTTAGGCATTTCATCAAACATGATACTGGCCAAGAAAATTAGAGCAAGGGCTACAACAGGAATCCGCGAGAAATCCATGGAGAGAGGCAGTTTACACTTCTCATTGCACAATAGACAATATTCACAATGACAAATTTTTATCATAAATTTATAGTCCGATTCAATTCGAAGAAACAGAATAAGGTGCAATCTGCAATGACTCTAGATAAAAACAAGTTATAGACCACCATCCATACTTGTGCGCCAAAGGGGCGACCTTTTCAACGGAAGGGAAGAGCTAATTCGTACCTCCAATTGCGCCATGAACTGCCCGTTGCTTGGTCTCAGCAATACCGGCAGAGGGAAGACCACGCCCTTCTCCTTGCATGTCTGATGTCTCGGTTTTATCCTGTTGGGCAAACTGAAAGAGAAGAATTGGGGAAAGTCTCTCAGCTCCCGGAGCTCTCGCTGCATCTCCGACACCAAAAACTCCACCTTTGGACTAAGATTCTCGTCTATGCTGTAGCAGAAGAGCTGCGGAAACCTCCTGGCCATAGCCCGAGAGTTCCGTGGCGAGAAGCCCACGCCTTCGAGGAACTCGAGCCTGGGAAGGAACTTCTCCTCGACGCTGCAGGATAGCAGCGAGCTGTAGCGCGCGATGGGGGCGATGCCGAGCATCTGGAGGAAATAGAGTGCGGGGCGGAGGTGACCGGCGACGTCAGAGACTAGAAGGCGGGGTCGCCGGAAGATAACGCGGCGAAGGTCATGGTCTTGGACGCCAGCCTCGCGAAGGAGGAAAGAGACAACGGCGGCGAGGTCGGAAGGGGAGGCAGTGAGGATCTCGGGGCACATGCCGCAGGCGCGGCGGAGCTCTGGGGCGGAGAGGCCGAGGGAGCGGAGGAAGTGCACAGAGGCGCGGAGGTCATAGAGGGAAGCAGCGGCGAGGGCTGGATGGGAGGAGGAGGAGGCGGCGAAGAGGTCGATGCCGACAGAGTCGAGGAAGAGTAGCTTGTCGTGGAAGACAGCGGCCGGGGAGGGGTTGGATGAGAGGCGTAGAACAGGAAAGGGTGGGGATATTCGGGGAGGCTTCTCAGGAAGGGGGATGGGAGTGTTCTTGGAAAGATGGGCGCATGCCCTGAGGCGACGGCAGCGATCGAGCGGGGGAATTCGTGAGAGAAGGGGTGGCGCAATTGGTGGAACCTGGTGGAGGGAGCTGCAGGAACAGAAGGGGAAGATTTCCTCCATGATTAGGTTATATTTGGGCAGGAAATCACATCGGGCTCATTTGATGCTTCGTCTACAGCCGATTGTGAGCGCGTGGACGAAGAAAGAGGGAGAGAGCGAGGAGAGATATAGTAGGAGTGTTGTGTGGTGGAGGAGAAAAGGACGCGTCGCTCAGGGCCTTCATGGTACTTTTTTTTTTCTACAATTAATGTTTTATCAACATAAAAAATTATTTTCACAAAATAAATTTATAATTAATATATAAAATATTATTATCGTAAAATTTATTTTAATTCATAATTAAATTTTTATTTTTTCTATATATTTATTATTATCCGAATTAATAAATTAATTTTTATAATTTATTTTTTTCTATTAATCTTGGGACGAATTGACGAAAATATTAAAGACGAAGTTTCACTCTTTACCACAACTAACATAAAAAATTCATTATATTATATTTAAAAATTATAATTTAAGAATGTGATTTAAGTCTATAATAATTCTATATAATTATTATCATACTAAAATGTTATACGTTTTAGAAATCTTCGAAAAGCGATCTCAATCTATTTTTAATGTCTAAGTTACTCCTCTAAATTTTAAATGTATGAAAATTGAGCTGTCAGTTATTCAAAATGAATCGGATGCTTCATGAACCAACATTATGTTGAAAACAAAACTAAAGCCTAGAAAAGTTGACTTTCGAGCTTAGATCATTTCCACCCTGCTGCTTCGAATCCGTTCCATTTTAGCTTGCTCAACTATCGCTGTTGATCAACTCCGTCTACTGTCGCCTCTTCAACTACCTATTTATCTCTCGTTAAAAAATTTTCAAAGGTATGTTTACGATTTATTATCGGGTCTGAGGCTTAGGATTCTAGTTTTAGGATTTAAGATGCCATCAATATAACAATATAGGGTTTCGTACTCCCAAACTAGTATATTAACAGCCAAAGCTCTCTTTTAGGATTTTAGGTGTTTTCATCTTATATCCCTTTAGGTTTTTGGGTACCAGACGTGCTCCAAAATTGTTTGCGATTCCTCAAGTGTAGAACATGTGTATTACATCTAAAAAAAATAATGAATCAGATAACATCGAACTTGAGGCGATATGAAAATTTTTCACCGACTGTTAGGATAAATCGGGAAGTGCTCGTAGCGGACGGCCCAGAAGCCTAGTATCCTGTGATTACGTGTCCCATTTGAAAAAAAAAATCTCTACAAATATATCGTAGCTAGGGATCGAACTGTAAATGTCTAGATGATAATTTAACATCTTTTCGATACACCGTAACCCCGAGAGATTGTATTACATCTAGAAGGTTATAGCAAACAAGTGTCATTCATTGTTCCTAAAATATTGTAGCAAGTAATTCATAGCTACTACAACCCTGTAGCCTCATCAAAACCAACTTATTTATCATGCTAGTATTCAAAACTA
This sequence comes from Hedychium gardnerianum, assembly GCA_038050645.1. Lineage (NCBI taxonomy): Eukaryota > Viridiplantae > Streptophyta > Magnoliopsida > Zingiberales > Zingiberaceae > Hedychium > Hedychium gardnerianum. The sequence continues at coordinate 9,600 of JBBUKS010018841.1, forward strand.
ATATCTGATTAAGAAATGAAGTATTTATTTTGTAGAGCTAAATGACGTCTAGCACTTTAAGCTTTGGAGATAATGTAAGTTTTGACTACAAGAGTTGTCCCCCTGTGCATATCTTAAGAAAATGCAATAGACGAGTAACCATTTCGAATTTAGATCTATCATATCATCAGTACAATCAATTGACCAATAGAAAGAGTTGATAAATATAAGTACCTTTACATGGGTTCTAGACACCTCCAAAGAAACCAAACATTAAAGGCCTTATTCAAAACATGTTTGGCAACTAAGATTGTGAAGCTAGGTGTTTTATATTTCAAAATCTTTGGCCTAGATTCATAAGAAAAAATATTACATTGATTCTAAAACATCTAAACTAGGAGATGAAGTTCCTATACATTTAGATGTTACCTCTAGCCAACTATACCTTCAACATTTTAAAGATGTTGATTGTTCAAACAAAGAATTGTAGAAAAAGTTGAGGAACATCGATAAACAACAAGAAACTTCATCCGTTATTTTGTATTATCAACTTTTCATTTTATATTTCTTTTGTTTGTGTGTTTTTTCTACTACTAGCCGTGTATCCAAATTACCAGCGCTGTCACCAATAAATTATGTAGATGAATTTAAAAATTTAGACAAATATAATTGGTGTAAGGCTCTTTATGAATACATACCTCCCCAAATGGAGGTCATTAGTGTGATTCTCTCACTAAGACCAAATCCGGATAGCCTTGAGGGAAACCAAAATCCTATGATGATAAATTTACTCAACTCTTGGTTGTATGTTTTTATATCTTACTATAGTTGCATTGATCTTTGTCATTCAAAATTTTAAATCATTCTTATTACATTATAGGTATGGATGTGGGAACATATAAGAACCCTACCACCATACTGTTGGTGCAATCACCTCTAGGGTTTTGGTGGTTTAAGAAATTTTAGATCAAGAGTGACCTAATAACTTGATCATGGTTGATCAAGTTAAGAGTCTAAGCAAAGTTAAGGTTGATTTGAAGCTTCGGAGTGAGAAGTCTAAGTAGTACAAGAAACTTGACAGGTTGGTGGAAGGACCTAGTGGGACTAGGCAATGAAAGCCTTAATGGGTCTGGGCAAAGGAAAGTTTTCGTTGGGAACTAGGCAGTGAAAAGTCTTAGTGGTGCTAGGCAGTGGAAGTCCTGACTGGAAACCAGACAATGAAAGTCCTAGTGGGGCTAAGCAATGGAAGTTCTAGTTGGGAGAACCAGGCAATGAAAGTTTTGGTTGGGAGCAAGATAATGGAAGTCCTAGCGAGGCAAGACAATGTAAGTCTTGGTTGGGAACAAGACAATAGAAGTCCTAGCTAGGCTAGGCAGTGGAAGACCTAGTTGGAAACTAGGCAATGGAAGTCCTAGTGCGGCTAGGAAGAGAAAGACCTAGTTGTGAACTAGGTTAAGTCCAATGTGGGTCAGTTAGGAGCTTAACACTTGGCAAAGAGAGAAGTCTTGGAAGAGTGAACTCTAAGCAAGTGAACCTAGTAGGTTAGGTAAACCAAGTACTATATTTTTCTTGTTTTGCTTGTTGTTTGCTTGTTTTACAGGAAACAACTAGATGAAGGCTCAAGTGGGACCAGTTGGGAACTAGTCCGAGTCACTAGACTTAGGATCCGGTTGACCGGAAGGTAGTTGTAAGGATCTTGAGCGCAAAACAACACAAGCGCAGCGGAATATTATCAAGATCCTTTTCAGAAGATTCATGCAAAGGAAACTGTATACTAGTTGTTATGAGAGTTATACCTTTGTTGCGTAAACACGAACTCTCGACATCAACTTTTATACTTGTTGGATCTCAGCACGATCAACTGTTCACGCCTTTTTTAGTATCCACATGAACACGTTACATCCGTCTCATGAACTCACAAACTTGGAGAAGAAAAACCACCTAAGGTTGTGCTAACAACCAAAACTTAGAGGTTTCAGCCAAGGAGGAAGAAGGAGAAGAAGAGGAGGAAGAACACAAGTGTTATGCACCAAACGATCAAAACCCCTTTTGTATTAATTCAATCAATTGTCTTAATTGACATTAATTCTCCATTAATCTAATTAAGTCTTTTGGTTTTCATATAATGCATGATCAATTCAAAATTGACCTTTCCTCTTCCTTGGTGAATTCGAGTTCACCCAATGAGTCTAACTCATTG
>JBBUKS010018869.1:0-11776 GCA_038050645.1 Hedychium gardnerianum
AGGAGAGATCAACTTAGAAAGATTCAACATGATAAGATAATTGCTGAATTGGAAAGTGGAGAAATCACTAGTGGAAAAGGAAAAAATCAAGAAACTAGTTTAGCAAGACCGGGGGATACTCGTTGGGGATCACACTACTTAACATTACTTCGTCTATGCTCTATGTGGTCTTCAGTGATAGAAGTGTTAGGAAATGTACATGATGACGCCTCTTATTCTGCGAATAAAGGTGCTGCCGCAGGTTTAATTGAGAAGATGGAGAGTTATCAATTTGTTTTTGTGTTGCATTTGATGAAGTATATATTAGGAATTACAAATGAGTTATCACTTTCCCTACAACAAGGGGATCAAAATATTGTTCAAGCCATATCCTTGATTAGAAGTGTGAAATGTCGACTACAAGACTTGAGGGAAGATGGATGGCAAATAATTTTGAAACAAGTTAACACATTTTGTGAATTGAATATGATCCCAATACTTGATATGGAGGACAATATGCTAACTCGTGGTCATGGTAGGCGTAGAGGGCAAGTCATTACCAATTTTCATCATTATCGTGTGGAGATTTTTTGTCAGGTATTATTTCTAAAATTCTATTTTTTTTGTTAAAGAGATTTCATTGATTATTAATGTTGTTATGATTGCAAATTTGAATGTTAGGTTGTTGATTTGATTACACAAGAGATGAATAATCGTTTTTCAGAAGTTGGTACGGAATTGCTTGGTTGCATAGCATGTCTTCATCCAAGAAATTCTTTCTTTCAATTTGATGTTCGTAAACTCATCCATCTTGCTAATTTTTATCCCGAGGACTTCTTTGGTACTGATTATTTATTTTTGGAACAACAACTTATGAGTTACTTTTATAATTTGCGGGATGATCCTCAATTTTTTGATATTGATGATTTGGGAATTCTTGCTCAGAAATTGGTTGAAACTGAAAAACATTTGGTTTTTCCATTGGTTTATCGTATGATAGAGTTGGCATTAGTTTTACCAGTTGCAACTGCTTCCGTTGAACGAGTTTTTTCTGCAATGAAGACTGTGAAGACTGATTTACGTAATAGAATGGGAGATGAATGGATGAATGACAGTCTAGTTGTATACATTGAGAAGGATATTTTTTCTAAAATTGAAAATGAGCAAATATTGCAACATTTTCAACAAATGCAGTCTCGTAGAATCCAATTGTCTCCTCTTGTACCGACTCGTCAGCCGTCGCAGACTTCTATGCCAACCGGCCAATGAGTTTCTTTCCATGATAGATGAGGTGACCTCCTCTCCCTCCTCGATGTCTCAATTCACCTTGTATTCTACCAGAATTTGTGGAGTTCTGTTCTTACTAGCAATTACATTATTTTTTTCTGAAAGGTGTACAAGTTTTTGAGAGAGATAGTAAAGACCATACCTGGCTCCAAAGTCGAGAACAATAAATTTTGTCTCTCTGCTCACTTCCGATGTGCGGAGGAAAAGGTAATAAAAGTTGAATATTTATGGGAGCGGTTCTATCAATGTTTCTTTTTTCTTGCAAGTTATATTAAATGTTCTCAATGTTAATTTATCAGGTTTTGATGATTCGACCGAGTATTAAGTGGGACAAGGGAAAGACTCTTGAGTTCTTGTTAGAGTCTCTTGGTAAACTCTTAACAATATCATTACAATCACATATATATATCTATAGCTTATTATAAGCTGAGCTCTTGGTAAACTCTTAACAATATCATTACAATCACATATATATATCTATAGCTTATTATAAGCTGAGTGAAAAGGGTTCAATTTTGACTTTTCAGGATTTGATGGTCATAATAATATATTTCCATTGTACATTGATAGAGATGATTGCACTGATGAAGATGCTTTCAAGGACCAAGGTATCTTATTGTTTTTGAGATCTTCCAACAACTTGGAGATCTTCCAACTAAATTGGTTATATTTATTTTCTAGGTCTTATGCGATAGAGAACAAGGCTTTGGCATTATTGTCTCTAAGATTGCAAAAGAAACAAAAGCCTCTTTTTCACTCAAAGAGCCAGTTGAGGTTAAGTTTTACTGATATAATATTTAATATTTCTATTTAGAACAAAAATAATAAAACTTTCTTAATAAACATGACATAATGTGAAACTTCCCTACAGGTTCTTAAGTTTTTGCACTGCCTAGTGGAGTGGAGACAATTGTCTGAGGAAGGAAAAGGTATGAAGGAACTCAGAGGAGTGCAACTTAATACACAACAGAATGACAACTCTCACTTGTATTTTTGTTAGATCCTCGTGTGATATGTCCTATTTAATCATGGAAGGATGCTCGAAATCATTATTAGTTAGTTTCTTGCTACATTTTGTGATTATAGGCATGAGAAATTATGTAAATAAATGAGAAATCTGATTATTAATGTAATCTCATAGTGTTCCAAATACTCGTAGTAGGTCCACATCCAAGATTAATGTTTCATTCAGTGTCAATCAGTAGTAGCTTTATAATTATGTTTTTATATATATTTTTATCATTTTACCATTGTTGATGTATAATTTTAATTATTAAATATATTTATTTAGTCGCAGAAAAAATATTTGTGCAATTTGGCCCCCCCCGAATTTTTTTCTCTGGTTTCGCCCCTGCTTCCTGTCAATGAACATCACTTTCAGTTGATTAATCAAGGGTGAAAATTTATCAAATTTTTTGATATATCATAAATACCATATTGAACCTATCAATATTAATGATATATTAAAATTTTCAATATAATATCATACCGTATTGAACTTTGATATACTATATTGATATCAAAATTTTAATATAAATGATATTAAATTTATATCATATTAAAAATTTAATATATTAAAATTTTGATATATCAAATTTTCTATATGATATCAAATATATATTTATATTTTTTATATTAAAATTTTTGATACGATATCAGATATGGTACAAATAATTCAAAATTATAGAGCACAAATACTACTAAATGATTAATTAGGTCGGGTAACATCGGACCTGGGATGACCGGTCCGGCCCCACGGAATTTTTCCACCGGCCATCAGGGTAAATCGGGAAGCACTAATGGAGGCTCATCCAAATGACCAACATTCTTAAGTCCGCTTCTCATTGGAGGGAAAATTTCTTACAATATACCGTAGCTGAGATTCGAATCTTAAATTCCTTGATTATTCATTGAAGGATTTAATCATCACACTATTGTCTCGAGACACACAAATACTACTGACAACTACCATGAATGAAGTTGAATAAAAGGGTACGTTGGGATTTATCAATTAACTCTCTTTCCTAAATTATGATATTATATTAGGGTTTATCAATCTGAATATTGCTTTGTTAAAAGACTATAGTTATATTTGCACGGACATGTTTGCTAAAAAAACAAATCATAATTCAATTCATCTCAATATATGTATAAATGCTCAACAAACATAACCTCCCAAACTAACTAAAACATTCACTGCGTCAGAAGTTAACCGACTCAATGCATGCCAAGCATCATAATAATGAGCATGTGGCGACATGTGCATTGAATTATAGTGATGGACTCCACCTTGTCCCTGTGAGCACAAGCACTTGGCTCTGCCCATTTGACTTTCTCCAAATCTCTTTCACCTTGTGCCTATTCAATTCTGAATAGCACAAACGACCCTACCTATCTACCTCCAACTCACAGCCAGATTGAATCATTTCCTCCACTTGAAGGCATCGTTTGTGACTTGACAACGACCCAATCAAACTTGACTAGGGTAAAGTAGTTCAATTTCAACCCCTACTTTAATTGGCCATCACCGTCACGTCAACTACGACAACTAAGACACACTATGCTCTGTCTAACAAGTCAAACCTGAGTTTATGATTACCTCATCATTAAAGTTATTTGTTTTTTTTTTCATTTATCCTTAATCATGTGGAACAAAGCAATTGAGAAACTATTTCAATTAGGGATGAGTAAATATTCTATTAAATCGAACGTCAAAAGTTTGGTTTGTTTAATTTAAAGTTTGTTTTTTTAAAATAAATATTAGTTATATCGGTTTAATTGATTTGATTTTGATTTTAAAAATTAAAATTAAATTAAATTAATATTATGAATTGAATCAAATTAAATCAGAATCGAATTAAATCAAATTGAAATCAAATTAAAGCAAAACTAAACCAAATTAATATTATGAGTTGAATCGAATGAAATCGGAATCAAATTAAATAAAAATTTTTAATTATTTTGATCAAAAATTAAATTAATTGATGTTTTAGATTTTTTTTTTTAAAAAAAAATTCAATAAATTTAATTAATTTTTAAAAAAATCAATCAATTTAATTAAAACCGATCGTTCAGCCTTAATTTCATAAGGGCAAACTTATAGAGTATAGAACATTTTTTGCCGCTAGCACGGTGCAAGCAGTGGCGGGAATATTAAAGAGCATCGTGGTTCGATTTCCTATTGAGATATGCATCGGTGTTGAATTTGATAAAAAATTTAGACCAAGCGGAGCATGGACCAAAGTATTTTTTGTGTAGAAAAAACCCACAAATCTATCTTTACGAGTAAAGTACTCGGTTAGGTGATAGAATGATTTTATAAAGACGACAAAGACCCTAGAGATCGGTTGCCAATGCAGTACTAGGACGCTTTTGAGATTCACCCTTGATGACAGTTAGAAAATGGCATGACCGGTCACATGTAAAAATAATCGAATAGTATGAATTAGAAACATGGGTTATTAAAAATGAAAATAAGAACACGAATAAAGTATAAAATCTCAATTGGAAGTTGTACAAATATAAATATTATTGTAAAATTTATTATCTTAAATAAGCTAATCATATTTGAGATATTCTCACTATTATTATCAAAATTAAGTCTATTTATGAAATACACATGAAATGTTGGACTAATATTGATGTATGAGATTTCCTATTAGGCAAAATTATATAAGAATATGAATTTAGCAAAAGAATTAGTAAACACCACTAAGCACAATTAAGTTATCGCAATATCAGCATTCTAAAGTGTTTTTGGAATGCCAATATTACACCAAACAATATCGCAATATCAATGAGCTTGTGTTCGATAATATTTTATGTATGGAAAAAGAATTTTGAAAAGAAAAAGAAAACATACACAACATTGACGCTCCACTCATTTATTGAATTTACCCAACTTTTTTTTTTTTTTTACTTGTATATAGTACATCATTTATTGCTCTAAAATAGAAAGAAAAAATAAACAGGGGCGAGGGTTGCTGATACGAGAGATCAAGTGGGGGCAAAATCGTCATTTGAAACTGCCTAGCTTCCTCGATCGGTTTCGCCCAAGGGTGGCGCCACCGACCGCCCGGTTCTGATAGTGGACAGAGCCGGCAGCGCTCCGGAGATCGCCGGCTGTCCCCATGTCAGCTGCCTGCCTTCTCCGAGAGTGCGGAGAAAATCTCACCAGTGGGCTCAGACAGACGGAGAACCCCGAGACGGGGCTGAAGCTACGGGGTTGCCGTTTGCTCCCAAGGAATTCCCGCATCGGCGTCGGAGTCGGGCGCCGCCAGTGTTCCCGGCACATTTCGCTGCGTGGACCGGAATAGTAATCATCGTCGCCGTCCACCGCCGGAGATATTACCATCTCCACTACTCCGCCAGATCTCGGTGCTCTGCCGCGGGGCGATTGCTCCTCCGCGGCGGAGGAGAGCTGCGCCCCTTTATTCTTCTTCTCGCGGTACCGGGTCAGCGACGAGAACCAAGAGCTCGATGCCGAAGCCTTCAAAGCCCCCAAACCAGGATCCGCCTCCCCGCGCCTGTGACGCCCAAAAAGGGTCCTCAACACAGAGAACCCTCGCCTCCGCCCGTCGCCGACTTCCCCAAATCCACCGCGTTCACCTGCAGCGTCGACGGCGGGGCCGACCTGGGGGGTGTTGAAGAAACGCTGAAGCCGGAGGGGGTGGCCGGAGGAGGCGTCGAAATCAACAGATCTGCGGCGGGAGACGTAAGGCGAGACGGATCGGGGGAAGACGAGTGGCGGAGGAGGTGGGGGAGCGTCGGATCCCCGGCGACGGTGGGCATGGGTGTCAGAGATCTCGCTCCGGGAGGCGACGAGGACGAGGAGGCGCTCGCGGAGGCAGGAAGCGCAGACGCCGACGCCCTCCTCGTACGAGTGGATCTTACACTTCATCGCCTCGGCGCCACACTTCCATCGCTGCTCAATCGGAGCTGCCGTCGCATCCCTGCTCCGGCCATCGACTCCGCCGCTTCCCAAACAGGGGAAACCCTCGAACGTCGATGGGAAGTGGACTTGGTTTCGTTGTTACCTCGAGCCGCGAGCTAAATAAAGCTCGTAACGTGATCCGCCGGGGGAGCTTTAGCCGCCAAGTTCGGTTAGCAGGACGTGGCCGCGTAGGTTCGGAGAAACTAAAGAATCGGAGAGGCGCTATTTGTTATTGGGTTGGTTTAGGATAAATTAAATGATGTGGAGGAGTAGATTACTGATGGTCAATGGGTTGACTCTTTTGTTTTTTTATCATTGACCCTAGTTTTAGCCTTAGATTTTTTTTTAAAAAAAATATATTTCTAAATCTAAATCATTTACTACTAAATCAAAGGTTGACTCTTTTATTAGAGGTTAGAATAATATTTCTTTGATAGTTATTTAGTAAATTATCTTTTTTTTTAATAATACAGGTGTTCAAATTTCGCCGCGATAGATAACCCTTTTCACTAATTCATCTACTTAATAAATTTGAAATAAAATTTATACCCACTTAGAAGATATCTCTAGAATATTTATCTCTATTTAAATTTAAATTTTGAATCACTTATTTATTCTTCAAGTATTTTATCACTATATTATACTAGTAATCCTTTCTTATTATGCTGCAAAAGGTAATATCGTTTATCTTAAGCATTCCAGTATCGTCGGCTTCACAATTAGATAAAGGCAGGTAAATTAGAAATCAAGTAGGCCCCATGTGGAAGGGTATTTTTTCTTGATTTCGCGATAATTCGACCCTTGCCTCATGCTGCAAATCTGTAACATGGTTACCGATTCGACTACGCCATGGAGTGTAATCCTTTTTTATGTAATCTAGGTATTCAGCTTTTCAAACCGACTAATCATGGAGGTAACCGGTCCAGTCTCACGAAAGTTTTTCACTAACCACCAGAGTAAATCAGAAAATATTGATGTGCGTAGATTATATATGTTTTTATGCATTATTTGATGCACATCTGCTTATATTTCATAAGCATAATTTACACGTATTGTATCATATTTTATTATTATGGCATACTTCTACTCTTTAGTTCGTGTAACTGCTCTTTGCGCGTATTCATTGACAGGATGCAATTTGGAGCATATTTGGAGCTAAATTAGATTTGGATAGCCTGCAGACGAAAAGTAGAATGACCATAACTTTTCACACAGTCAGAGCTAAATTTCAAGGTCTACAACTTTGCTTCAGGGTTCAAGCTGAGAAAACAAAGTCTAGCCATGAAAAAAGGCACGGTCGTGTCGCTTCCTCCACCCAGCCTGCAGACTAAAAGTAAAACGGTCATAATTTTGCGCTCGATTAGCGTTTTGAACTAAGTAAACTTCTAAATTGTAGATAACTTGAAGATCTAGAACTTTACTTCAGAGTATAACAGAAGAATCCACCATCTAGCCGTGATAAAAGGCACAACCGTGCCTCACTTCCAGAACTTTCCCACGCTAGGGCCGTGTCTTTTAGGCACGGCTGTGTCAGATTCTGGGCAGCCTGCAGACTAAAAGTAAAACGATCATAACTTTGCGCTAGATTTGAGTTTTTTGCTGATTCAATTTCCATAATGTAGATAACCTCAAGATCTACAATTATTATTCAAATCTCAATCCGAGATTAAGTGGTTTAAGATGTGAAAAATCAGGTTTTGTGAAGCCTAACAAAGGAGGCAGATCTAGAAATTCTGGGCAAGTATAAAAGAGTCAAGAAAACACTTACTCGAGAATCTTTGGTATGAGGTTCAGCCCCTCTCCTTGAGGAAGGATTCTCTCCTTAGGGGAAAACCCTAGAACTTTCATCTACTTCTCCTCGATGATCCGTTCACCTCCGGAGTAAGGGAATACCTCCGATGACGCTGAACTACATTGATAAGCATTCTTTTCTCTCTATTTTCATATATTGAGTTGTAGTTGCTATTTTCTTCGTCTTTTGGTTTTATTCCCTTACAATGGAGTAGTTATCCCTATTCTAGGATGTAGGGAGTAATTATGATATGTGATTAATGTATGAATTATGTATATGTAATTTTTTTGTTTAATGAAGTGTTTATATCGTGTTCTATATGTACTGTGCCTACTACATATTTGACGAAATGTATATGTGAGTAATGTATGTAGAAGTAAGGAATTTGTCTTTATGTTGAGGTTGCTACTAGGCTGGATAACCGGGGGATTCTTAGTGACAGAGGACACTTATTCAACCAAACTATTATGCCCTTAGTGACAAAAGATATCGACACTTACCCACTTTCTAAAGTTAAAAAATCTTGACATAGGGACAACCCTTACTACATAGGAGTCAGTGTAGAGAATAAGAAGATGAACATATTATAGGGACATTATTTGACATAGTAAAACCGAAATCCTATAACCATTTCTCCCAAACCAACTTCCTTCTCTCTTACACTTTCTCTCTCTCTCCCTCTCTCTCTCTCGCTCTCTCTCTTTGTGGCAAAAGGCGAAACGCTCGCCCCCAGCGCCCCCGCCAGTCCGTCCCAGGACCAACACGGAGGAGGTAAATCACTCTCGCTCTCTCTCACATTCACTCTTAGTTCTCTTGCGTTCAAATCAACTTTCGACTTTCTAGATAACTTATTTTGTGAAATCACTAGTCTTTAATCAATAGTCCCTATGGATACGATAATCTTTTATATTACTAACGACGTAACCGTGCACTTGCGGTGAACGTAACAAGTTTTTGGTGCAATTGCCGGGGACTGTTTTTGATTAACATTAATTGATTAGCAATTTAGTTAATCTAAACAATTTCTTTTCTTTTCTTTTTCTTGATTTTTCTTTCTTCTACTACATGTCTATCTTGTTCTGACTATTTATGTTTACATAGACATGTACTCTCTGAACAAAAAGATGAATGCTCAAACTCATAGGTTCGACCAATTAGGTGCTGTGAACTATTCATACTCTATTTGTGAGCTTTTTGGTGCAACGTGGCGTTTAACGAAAAATTGTTCAATTGTAATTGACCCTGCATATAGAATAGGTGGAGAAAAATGTGGTGTTCTCCCCGACTATAATGAATGATTACGAAAGCAACAATACTGTAAATATTGTGAGGAAACAGGGCATACTACTGAATATTGCTATAGGTTAGAAAGTAGGCTGGAAATTATGTTAAATTTTTTTTCTAATACTTCTAACAACCAAGACATAGAAGACAATGACACAGAAACATTAATTAAAAATGAAGGTTTAGTAGTATCTACCGATGTGGTTGATGATCCTATTATAGATACTGAAATAGGGACATTTATGTTATGCCCATAATGAAATTGTATTGTGAAAACAATTACCCAATAATCACTTTCTTTGGATGCATAACAACTTGAAACTATAGATATTGTAATAAATGAATTAGTTGTTGTTGAAAATATAGGAACTTGTGCCGAAGAGGCCAAGCCCTAAAAATCATCTCTTTTAGTTGCACATACACACAAATCAGAGTCTTTCCTATCTAGAGCTGACACTCTAATTTATATCATACTTCTTATGGTGGTTAGTAAGATTTCATTTGATTTACCTAATGCCTCTAACCAAATTCTCTTCAAGTATGTTTATGATTGGAAATACTTGGCACAATATTCAACTAGACAACATCATGACGAACTACTGAAGGAGTGCATATGTATTGAGAGACTCAAAGCTCTTGGTAAAAGGGTTTTGAAATATCTTACCCCTCTAAGGGCAAGATTTCGATGAACCAAATAAGAGGTCGAGCTAATGACCAAAACAAGCGTCTCTTGGGAGGCAACCCAAGTTCTCTCTTGCTTTCATTTTCAATTTTTTGCTTTTATTTCTTAGTTTTTAGTTTTCCTAACCCAATCCCTCTACTTGGTTTTTCTTGTTTATTCTTCTTTATATAGGATTCAAAGATGAGGAGTGTGATTACAAAATGGAGGGGTGACTTTGGCAGTGTAATGACTTATATACTTGACACACGTCACTTGATAACCTCTCTAACTTCTTTCCACCTCCTCCGTAATACATTTTATTTTCATTGGGACAATGAAAAATTTAAGTCTGGGGGGATGTATATATGGTGGGTTGTTAGTTAGTTTTTTTTGTCATATTTCTTTTTGCATAATAAATATTTTGCTAGTTGCATCAGTCATTACATTATTGCTAACTTGTTCTCATAGCAAGAATTCTAGGACACTTATTCTAGATATTTATGTTGTTGTGTTAAAGTATGCTAGTATGTTTAATGATCTATCTTCTCCAATCCATAGATAGCATGAAGTGACGAATTAACTAGGCTTGGAGATTGACACTTGAAAAGGTTAAGCTACTTATTGCACTGAGCACGGAAAACTTCTACTTAGGTTACACTCAAATAATTTTGTTATCATGCTTATTAGTGAAACTTCATGATAGGATTAGAATGATTCACTAGAGATTATGACGCGATATTTACAAACATAAATCTAGATTACAAGTTTTGCTTGAAGACAAGCAAAGGTTTAAGTCTAGAGGAGTGATGTGCGTATATTATATATACTTTTATCCATTCTTTGATGCACATCTACTTATATTTCATGAGCATAATTTACACTTATTGCACCTTATTTCATTATTATGGCATACTTCTACTCTTTTAGTTCAGAGAACTGATCTTTGCGTGTTTTCATTAATAGGACGGGATTTGGAATAAAAATGGAGAAAAATATGGACTTTGGAGTAGCTTTGGAGAAACACCTAGAAAACACGGTCGTGCCTCTTCAAGGCACGCCCATGCCTTCAGCTGCCAAAAGACGAGGACCATGCCGTGTCCCACTCTAGCACAAGCTTCACATGGTCATGCCTCACTCTGACACTACCGTGTCTTACATTGACACAATCGTGCTTCTCCAGCATCCTCCAGCAACTTTTCAGATTTAATCATCAACATAACCATGCCAAGAGGAATGGTCATGCCCTTTTTATTAGCACACTCAACATCATGGCCGTTCTTTAAGGCACGACCATGTGGGCAATGTCGAATGAGTCACAGAGGCCATGTTGGATTCTAGGCAGCCTACAGACCAAAAATAAAACAAGCATAACTTTTCACTTGGTTGGAATTTGGAGCTGATTCAAATGCCAAAATGTAGATAACTTCAAGATATACAACATTTATTCAGAGTCCAATAGAAGATAATCACATTTAGATCATGTTAAAAGGCACGGCCGTGTCTGGTCATCTGCTCAAACTTGCAGGCCAAACTTTAAACTATCATAACTTTCAGATCAATTCGAGTTTTGGGTTGTTTAAAATACAAAATTGAAGATAATTTCAAGGTCTACAACTTTTATTCATACTTCAACTCGAGATAAGGTGATTTAATTAGTGAAAAACCTATTTTGGCGTAGCCTAATAAATCTGTCATATCTGACCATTTGGGGGAAGTATAAAAGTGTCAAGCAAACCCTTGCTTGAACATTCTTTGGTTTGGGGTGTTGGGAATCCTATGCGACAAAATCAAATCGCAGCGGAAAAATAGGATCCCTTCCGTGATCCATGCAAAAAATTCA
>JBBUKS010018921.1:0-11774 GCA_038050645.1 Hedychium gardnerianum
CAAAAGGCCTCATACCAATGGAGAGATCTTTCCCTTATAAGTCTATGATCTTTCCCATGTATTTTCAATGTGGGACTTTGTTTGCAACCTTGCAACCCCAACAATGTTGACCTCCAACAAAGGGTGAAAATCCCATTATTTTTATTTTCGATCGATTCCTCTTGTATCATGGCCGACCAACTGGCGGATGGATCTGCCTAAGGCACCTATTCTGCACCAGTATCACTCAGACCCCATTTATGTGTCGACTGTCGAGACTCTGACAAGTCTAAAATTCAAAATTAATAAGCTGCTGGAAGAGAGACTTTTGTATATATTTGAGCTGAGCCCGATCGAAGCCTGACTGCACCTTTATTTCGGTAAGAAATTTTACTTAAGGCTTTCATTATAGCTAACTAAGGTTGTTTCTTTTTTTCTTGTAGATCAGACAATGTTGAAGGCTTCAATGAACCACCTACTGAAAATGGATAACGTCGAGCTAAACAGTCGGGGCAAAGTCATACTGGAGAGTTGCGAGGTATAGCTAACTGACTCTTATAGTCGAGTGGCTACTGATGAGGCAGGTGTCAGCATGACCGCTGGGAGTGATGCAACTGCCAACACCGACGAGATGTCGTCGCTCCGACCCTCCCTGATTCCTACCCAAGTGTCTTCAGAATCTGAGGAACCGTTACGGATCTCTCGGAAGAGACACCGCCCGGCAACTCCAGCCTCAAAGACTACCCCACCCGAGGATTTAGCGGATTCTAGGGTTGCCTTGGTGGAGCCATTAAACCCTCCACAGGAGGCACAACTAATGTGTGTCAATCCACAAGTGCACAGAGTGTCGTCAAGTAATAAAAAGATCGAATCTAAGGGAATGATGGTCAAGTACTAGTATACTAAGCAAATGCAATTGACTAGACTAATCGTGGTTTGGTTTGTTCAAGAAACAAAAAATCAAGGAAAGAAAATAGAATTCTAAGTGAGGAGAGAGTGAGAATTGAGCTAGACTAGGAAAAGAAGAGAAAGAGAGAGAATGATCCGAGAAAGATTAGTGGGAAAAGAAATTCTAGTGCTTCGGATTCACCTAAATAATCATAAATACTGAATCTATGTTTGATTTCCTATCCTCAATGGTGATATATATATATAGGTAGACTATCTTATGTATCCAATGTTATTTTTTGGAACTACACTGGCGTTTCAATTTCAATTAGTCTTGTACTTTCAAAGCATTAGAGCTAAGGGGTTGCTTTCCTAAGAAGATCTCTGTCACATGATCTCACAACTCCCGAGATGTCTTCTCTTACGATATGGCTACGAATAGGAATCTATCAATTAAGATCTAATATAATCTATTACTCATTGTGGCATACCGATCTACTTTCGTAGGCAACTCTCCACGTCTCGGGGTTCTACGGGTCAGAGGATTGGGCTTTCCTTTCGGTCTTTCCCCAAATCCTTGTGGAATATGAATCTTGTGCTTTTGGCATCAAGATTGTGTTAAATCAGTAGATCTGAAACACAAACACTCATATCATTGAACAAGACTAATTCAACTCAATAGATTAAATAAGTAGTGCCTACAAATCAATAAGGCTACTCCCTAATCCTAGAATCATGTGTCTACTCCATGAAATCGGAGTTACAACTAGAAAACATCAGGAATACAAGTTGCAATTAAGAAAGTTCAAAAAGGAGAAAGAAAAGCTTAGTCTCGATGCAGTGACTTGTCTCCGGTTGATCTTCGATCCGAATTCAAGGTCTTGAGCGTTGAAATCCCCTTGAATCTTCTCTCCAAAGTCTTTTTGAGGCTCTTGGCAAGCACCCAATCGAGATCCCCTCTTTAGATATAGAATTTGACTTATATAAGTGGATCTCCAAGTGCCCAACATGGGTCATGCCCGCCGGCATGCCCCCCCCCCATGTCGGGCGTTGTAGTTGCTGCCGAGCGGCTGCACGAGTCGTGCCAACTGGAATGACCCACCCGTGGTGAAAGTTTAAAGTGTAGTAAATCTTGCACGGCCAGTGCCAACTAGCACGGGCCCCTCGTGGTGGCTGCTGGAGTTGTTGGAAAATCGAGCACGAGCCCCTCGTGGTGGACGCTATAAACTCTAAAAATTTGGACACGACCTGTGTCGGTTAGCACGGGCTACCCGTGGCGGCTGCTAGAGAGGGCTGAGAATGGAGCATGGGCCGTGCCAGCCGGCACGCCCCTCTGTGTCGCCCGCTAGAGTCTTTAAGAACTGAGACACGACCCGTGTCAACTGCATTTCCTTGGAAAGGTTGTTTCTAAATCTCATTTTTGTTGGTGTAGTTTGCACTAATAGTCTAAACCTAGATTTTGATGTATGACAACAGGTTAAAGTTAGACTGTTATTATTTAATAAGTTGAGCTGAGTGTGTAGGGTTAACTAATTTGACGAATCTAGAGGGTCAGACACCAAGCTGAAGTTCAGATGTGTGATTCTAGCAGGAAGTCCAGCTGCGTCAGAGAGGACCAGACAGTTGGCAGGAAGTCGAGTCGGGTCAGGGAGGACCAGACGATTGGCTGAAGTCCGGATGTGTGATTCCGGCAGGAAGACCTGGTGAGTCAGAGATCAGACGTCGAGGAGGTTACTCGGCAAATGGTAAGTAAGGTAAGAAATTGGAGGAGCGAATCCAGTGAGGACGAGTCTCCGGTAGAGACTTAGGCCTAGTCCAACTTAGGTCCAAAGTGGAATCTAAGTTGAGACTATGATTAAATCTTAGTCATGGTCAGACAGGATTTAAGTCATAATTATATGTTTTTATTGGTTTATTCTAACTCTGTGTTGCAGGAAGACTAACATTTTGCAGAGTTGAGATTTACACTTGTTCGGTCGACCGAACAAATTTATCAATCGACCGAACATACCGAACTCAGCGAGTTGATCAAACCATGAGGGAGAATCGGAGGATCAGTTGACGGAATAAAGAGGTTCAGTTGATCGAACTATGGGTAAGATCAGCGAGTTGATCGGACCAGATAAATTGAGGGAGAATCGGAGGATCAGTCGATCGAACAATGAGGTTCAGTCGATCGAACAATGAGGTTCAGTCGATCGAACACAAGTTTTATCTCGAAGAGACAACATTTGGACGAGAAGTTGGGCTGATTCAGAAGGATTAGTCGACCGATCATGGAGGATCAGTCGACCGATAAACTTCAGATCGTGAAAACTGATCCTGAGATCAGTGGATCAGATCTGGTTCACCTCCACTATAAAAAGAGGAGTTTCGAAACTCAAGTAACAATGAAATAATTCAAAACGCTTCTTTCGACTCTCTGCGCTAAAGAACACGCTCAAGCAACATTCTGCGCCGAGATCTTCACCAGCACTTAAGTTAGCATCATCATCATTCTAAGTGTTGGGTAACAAAGTTTTTTGTTGTTTACTTTTCTTACTTGCTTAAGTTAGTGTAGGATTGTTACACCAACTTCATTCTATAATCGGATCACTCTTCCAGAGGTTGTCGAAAGAGGATATTAGTGGATTGCCCAATAATACAATCTGAAGGGTCGTGGGCCTTAGAGTAGGAGCCGGCGAAGGCTCCGAACCAAGTAAACCGAACGTGTGCTTTCTTTCCTTTCTTTTGTTTTTCCGTTGCGTACTCGAAGTTTCTGAAAGTTTTTAAAAACTATAAAAAGAAAAGTTTTTTAAACATGTGATTCACCCCCCTCTCACGTGGACTCGATCCTACAGTTTTGACTCCCTTTCGCCCCCTATCAAGAAAAATACACAAGAGCAGCTCTCCGAACTAGAAAAATATCAAAATGAAGCATGAACAAGTGAAAACATAGACTAATTGCTCAATACATGAGATAAAATGTATATTAAACTATGATAAAAATCTTATATAAAATATGCACATTAAAATCCCCAAACCAAATATTTGTTTGTCCTCAAGCAAACATCAATATCTAGAACACATGTGAATGATCATATCGTAAGCTCAATAAGTTCATATAATCCTATCAAGTAGTATTATCATAAAGCAAAGGTACTAAATTAATTTTAGCAAGCCTATAAGAAAGTCAAAGTGCACAGTGCATAGTTTGCTCCTAGAGTTTTCAAGTTCCAATCTAAGTCAAGTCATCATCCTATCGTGTTCCCAAGGTTTCTAGCATTAGACACTTACCTTCCATATGCAAGGTTTGTTTCCTCTTTCCAACACAAAATCTCAAAGGAGTACTCAATTTTAAGAGAAATTTAATAGTTATTTCCCCAGTAACCTAACTCGATCTCAAAGGGATAACATATTAGTTTCCACTCAGGACAACTATTTTTTGTGATATCTTATTCATTTATTCTTTTCTTTTCTAAGTGCTTGTAGTATGCAACAATTGAGTCAAGAGATCAAATTTTTTCCAATGAGCTGACAAGAATCGAGGTTATCTAGTAACTAAAATGTTTGGAGAATGTCACCTATGGTTACAAAGATACTAGTCTGACAAGATGAATCATGACTAAGTCATACTAAATCAACTTTTTGGAAGCAAAACATAATGAAGTGAAATATTTGAACTATCATGTAGACAATTGGTGAAGCATCATCAACTCAACAATGCTTTCATGATCTTACTAAAAGATAAAGAGAACATGAATTACTAAAAATTTAAAGAGTACATTCACATGGCATTATAAACATTCTTCTCAAATGACAAGTCTATTCATGCATTCTTCAAGTTGACAACCAAAAAGAGAAATATGCACAAAAAAAATATGTTGATAAAAATAACTACTAAACTAAAAAGAAAACATGACATCACAAAAAAGGCACATTGAACAACACTAGCAGAAGAAAAACAAACTAACCCATAAAGTGAAACGCTCCTCTAGTAGAATTTGATCAACGTGGAGGATGATGAGGAAACTAAGGAAGGGGAGGCATGTCAAAATTGCTAGAAACTCGGGAGCAGAGGTTACGATGTCATTGATATAAGTGATCAATCTGAAATGCTGTGTTATCCTTTTCCCCCTGTGGTCTTCTTCCCTCTTCCGCTATTGCCTTTGATCATAAATAAGCTACCTTATCTCATCCTGAAATTACTTTTAATCTCGCATAAAAGCCTCATCTTCTTGCCTCATCTTGAAAATATAGTTCAACTTCATCGTAGTGCATCTCCGCCCTCTGAAAATGTCGTGAAAGGCCCTCTAGTCCACTGCTCCAATGTCCCCATTGCTACTTCATGTTCTGCCTCATAGAAACCTATTCTAAATGGATATTATCAAGGTTAGAACGAAAGTCAGCAAAATCATATGTAGAGGGCCCTGTAGTATACTCATGATAAGAGAAAGAAGGGTCAGCCGGTTCTGTGTTTAAGGTGGGTGGCTCATCCCTGAATACTGGTAGTTCCTCTCTCTCTCTCTATAGGTGACCTCTCCCTATCATGGTGGATCATCGGTGCATGGGGCATTTTAGAAGGGGCAATTGTGGCTCACTAGATGGAGGTATTGGTGGGATTCGTTGTAACCTCCAATTTTCTGGGTTGGTGATTGTGGTGTAATCAGTATTTGGTAATTTAAAGGGTGCATGACCTCTCATTATAAAAGCAAATAAATCACCATCGTGAATAAACATCTTAGAAGACAGACACACCTCAATGTCAATACTCGAATTTTCCTCTACACTCTGAAACTCACTCAAATCATACTTAAGGATTTCAGTAATATGAGTGATCATCCCACTAATCATTATTATATTGAAAGGGGCTTTTCTAGTCTTAACAAGATGTCTAATGAAATAGGATCCAAAATTAATGCTCTCTTCATGCGTCATACTCTACAAACATAAAAGTTCGCTAAGCCTCATAACCCCTTCACTATCTCCTCTTCCAAAAGTGATATTTGTCATTATTCTATGGAGGCAGTAGAAGACGAAATTTTGGAGTTGGGAAGCTTTCGCCCTTGAAGGATCATATTCATTTAATTTTGTCAATTCCCACCAAAAAGTTTTTGCCTTAAAATCTTTTGGCAATCTTCTCTTACCCTTAGCAGGAAGTCCGAAACAATAATTGAATTGTTTTAAAGATCACTCATATTCATTATTAAACATTCAGAAAGTGATCTTCCCCTCCATGATATTCTCTCCAGTTAAAATTTCAGCTTCTAAAGAACTAAGGAATTCAATGGTTATCCTAGCATAAGTGGGACAATGAATACTCATCAATTCGTCCCAACTCACTCTACTAATTAATCAAGAAATATCCTCCTTAATTCCTAGGGTTTCCATAACTTGTTCATCCAAATATATAGTTGGCATAATTCCTATGCTTAATAAGGATATCATAACGTGCTTTATGAATTTCATCACGAAAAATCATATCATAAGGATTGTTACCCTTGTCGCGTGCTTTCTCCTTTCCTTGTCATCTTCATCTTTGCTTCAAATGATGGAGATCTCTCAAAGGATGAAACTAGAGTTCCAAGATGAGACTTTTCAAAGCATAATCAATGGAGAAGAGAGGATGTGGAGATCTAGGGAAAGAGGCTTAAATACACAGTATAATGGAGGAAGATGAAGGGTTTTGGGGAGTTCTAGGGTCAGCACGGGCGGCGACACAGTTAGGGTTTGACTAACACGGGCGAAGTTTATATAGGGTTCAAGCGACATGGGCCATGCTGGATGGTACGACCTCCTGTGTCAAGCACTATATTGCGCAAATCTCTCGACATGGTCATGTCGACGGACACAACCCCCTGTGTCGAGCATTGTGGGTTTCCAATTTTCTGCAAATCTTGACCACTGATCATGTCGGTTGACACGAACCCTCCGTGTGGGGCATTGTGGACTTCAGGAATTCGGCTGAATTTTTGGCATGACCCATGCTGGCTGGCACGGGCCCCCCGTGTCAGGTTTTGTAAAGGCTTCAACATGGGGCATGGGCTGTGCTGGCTGGCACGACCCCCCCGTGGCAGATTTTGAACTTCTGGTGATTAATTGTGATTGTCCAATGGTCTGCAAAATAAAATGACTTGATCAAAAACACATCAAAACTAAAGATTTAATGAAAGTAAAAATTTAAACGATCTATGAAACACTTGGGTTGCCTCCCAAGAAGCACTTGTTTAAGGTCTTTAGTTCAACCCCTTTTATCATCTCAATTGGAGCCTTTGCTTTGAGGGGATTCCTCTTCCCTCCTTTGAGCATTCCAAGTTGACAAGGCTCATCCCTTGCCTTAGCTCTCGTTCGTATAATGTACTTGCTAATTTGTGAAGGATCGATGTTTGGTTTAGTGTTTGGAGGTCTTTCAACTTGACCCTCCTTATCAAGATTACTTCCCTCTACATTGTCATCTTCATGGACATTAGTGGTAATCCATGCAAGGTCAAACTCCATCTTATTTTTCCCACCGAAAATGAGAGTTTGTGATTTCTCACATCTATAATTACTCCGGCAGTGGCTAAGAATGGTCTTCCGAGTATGAGAGGGATTCGGGGGCCCTCTTCCATTCTAAGACAACAAAATCATTTGGTTCAACAATGTCACCAATTTTAATAGGGGCATCCTCTAGGACTCCTAATGGATACCGATAAGACTGGTTAGCTAATTACAAAGTTATTGTTGTAAGTTTTAGGTCCCCCAAACCTAGCTCTTGCACATAGAAAATGACATCAAACTCACACTTGCACCAAGATCATAGAAATCTTTGTTGATTTTCTTATCCCCAATAAAACATGGAATGGTAAAACTTTGGATCCTTCACTTTGGGAGAAAGCTCATTTTGTATAATGACACTACACTCCTTAGTGAGTGCAACAATCTGAGATTTTGCTTCCCTCTTGTGTGAGATGATATTTTTCATGAACTTTGCAAATTGTGGTATTTGGTGCAAAGCATCAGGCAATAACACCTCCACACAGATTTTCTTCAGCATCTCTAATTTTTTTCCAAATTTCTCATCTTGTTTTATCTTTGCTAAATGCTTGGGAATGGAATGGGTGGGTGATAAGGTTGCATTGGAGGTTTTAGCAAAGTGTCTTCTTTGTGTTCCTTTGATTTTCTTAACTCCTCCTCAACCACTATAGGAATTTTAGGCGTACCCATTTCTTTATCAAGGTCCTCTTCTACATTATGCTTTTATTTGAACCTTGCAACACCTTTCAACTTCTCAAATTGATGGCATTAATATTTTCTACCGGGTTAGTCTCCGGTTGACCCAAAAATTTCCCAAGAGTTCTTACAATTGAATTGGCCACTTGTGTTACTTGGGTTTCCAACATCTTTGTATGGCTAGTTAGGGAATTAACTGAAGTCTTCATCTCTTTGATCATAACCTTATGATTGGAGTGTGGTTGTCTAAACCTTTCATTAGACTCAGTTTGTGTTGTTATGAATTGCTTCATCATTTTCTCTATGCTAGATTTTTTGGTTGTTGTGGAGGTTCAAAATTTGGTCATAACTCCCTTGATTCTGATATGACCCTTGATTTTATCGATAAGAAAAATTGAAATGATTTCTCCATCCAGGATTATATGTCTGGAATAGGGGTTATTTGACCTTCAATTGAAGTTATTAAGTGCATTAACATGCTCTACCCCACCACCTTGCATAGTTATTAGAACTGAGCAATTTTCTCCAATATGGCCTGAATTTTCATAGATTTCACAAGACATATTAACAACATTGACTGGGTTTACATTCAATGAATCAAGCTGCTTGCTCATTGCATCTAATCGTGCAGCTATAAAGTCCACAGAATTTATCGAGTGTATCCCCGAAGTTGAAACAAGAATACTTCTCTCGGTAGCCCATTGATGATGGTTGAAAGCTACACTTTCTATAATGTCTTCATCTTCTTTTAGAGTTTTGTTCATCAAAGCTCCCCCAAAGGCCGAGTCAAGTGAGACCTTAGCGGCATATAAGATCCCATTGTAGAATGTATGGAGAATTAACCATCTTTCAATCCCATGGTGTGGGCATTGCTGCAATAAGCTCTTATAGCGATCCCATGCCTCAAATAGTGACTCCCCATCCTTTTGTATAAATTTGTGATAAGGTGTCGCATATGCACAGTCTCACTAGGTGGGTAGAACTTGCTCAAAAATTTCAATTCACATTGATTCCATATTGCAATGCTCTCGGGAGGAAGTGATGTAAACCAAATCTTGGCTTTGTCTCTTAATGAGAATGTGAATAACATCAATTATATTGTATCAGCAGGAACTCCATTTTGTTTGTATGTTGCACAAATTTCTAAAAAATTCACCAAATGTAGATTTGGATCTTCCATGGGAGTTCCTCCAAATTGGTACTGCTGCACCATACATATCAAGGTCGACTTCAATTCAAAGTTGTTTGCCTCAATTGAAGGTTTTACAATGCTAGATCTCCAAGTAGATGGTTGTTTTTTGTTATAGCAAGGTTCTGGGGTGTTTGATTTTGGTCCATTGTTCTTTGCTCAGTTAGTCTCCAATTAAACGTTCGATCAATCTCTGAATCAAATGAAAGTAAATCCCCTGACCTTGCGTTTCTTAACATGAACTGAATTTATGTTCCTGAAAAAGGAAAAGAAACAATGCTAAGAAATGTGAAAACAAATGTAAATGTAAAACAATAAAACAAAAAAAGTCTAATCTAATCAATTTGCTATTCACTAATATCAACCAAAACCACTCCCTGGTAATAATGCTAAAAACTTGATCTATGTCAATTCAGAAGTGCATGGAGTGTCGTCAAGTAATAAAAAGATTGAATCCATAGGAAATGATGGTCAAATACTAGTATACTAAGAAAATACAATAGTCTAGACTAATCGTGGTTTAGTTTGTTCAAGAAACAAAAGATCAAGGAAAGAAAATAGAGTTCTAAGTGAGGAGAGTGTGAGAATTGAGCTAGAGTAGGGAAAGAAGAGGAAGAGAGGAAATGATCCGAGAAAGATTAGTGGGAAAAGCGATTCTAAGACTTTGATTTCACCTAAATGATTGTAAACACTGAATCTATGTTTGATTTCCTATCCTCAATAGTGATTTATGTAGGTAGACTATCCTATGTATCCGATGTGAACTTTTGGAACTACACCGGCATTTTCATTCCAATTAATCGTCTACTCTCAAAGTGACAGAGCTGAGGGGTTGTTTTCCTAAGGAGATTCTTCTCTTATTATAAAGTGATGAATTAGAATCGAGCAATTAAGTTCTAAGACAATCTATTACTTTTTGTGGCATACCGAGCTACTTTCGTAGGCGACTCTCCACGTCTCGGGGTTCTACGGGTTAGAGGATTGGGTTCTCCTTTTAGTCCTTCTCCAAATTCTCATGGAATATGAATCTTGTGCTTTTGGCATTAAGATTGTGTTAAATCAGTACATCTAGAACACAAACACTCATTTCATTGAACAAGAACAATTCAACTCAATAGATTAAGCAAGTAGTATCTATAAATCAATAAGGCTACTCACTAATCCTAGAATCATGAGTCTACTCCATGAAATAGGAGTTATAACCAAAAAATATCATGAATACAAGTTGCAATCAAGACAATTCAGAAAGGAGAAAGAAAAGCTTAGTTTCAATGTAGTGACTTGTCTCCGGTTGATCTTCGATCCAAATTCAGGGCGTTGAGCGTCAAAATCCCCTTGATTCTTCTCTCCAAAGGGGCCCTTGGATGGCACCCAATCGAGATTCCCTCTTTAAATATGGAATTTAGCTTATATAGGTGGATCTTTAGGTGCCCGACATGGGCCGTGCCCACCGGCATGGCCCCTCCCGTGTCGGGCACTGTGGTTGCTTGTGAGCAGTGGCACGACCCACCCATGGTAGAAGTTTGAAGTGTAACAAATCTAGCATGACCTGTGCCAGCTGGCATGACCCGCTCGTGGTGGAAGTTTGAAGTGTAGCAAATCGAGCACGACCCCCCCCCCCTCCCCATGGTGGCTGCTAGAGTTGTTGGAAAATCAAGCACGACCCATGCTAGCTGGCATGGGCTTCCCGTGGTGAGCTCTAAAGCAATTGAGTATTTGGAATAGCTTGTGCCCGATGGCATGGGCCCCCCGTGGTGGACGCTATGAACTCCGGAGGATTGGGCATGACTTGTGCCGGCTTGCACAAGTTGCCCGTGGTGGCTGTTAAGAATTGTTGGAGATGGAGCACGGGCTATGCCAACCGACATGATTCCCCCATGTCAAGTACTGGAAGCTCCAAATTCTTGGCACGACCCCACCAATTTGGCCACGACCTATGTCCATGGGTCATGGTAGTTGTTCTTCCCTTGGAAAGTTGTCTTTGAATCTCGTTTTGACTCCTTTTCACGCCCTATTAAAGAAAATATACAAGAGTAGCTCTCCGAACTTGAAAAGTATCAAAATGAAGCATAAATAAGTGAAAACATGGAATAAACGCTCAATACATGGGATAAAATGTGTGCTAAACTATGATAAAAACCCTATATGAAATATACACATCAATACTCTATTATCACTTGTCAGGATTATTACTCGTAAGACTTTGTCCAAAGAAAAACATGTCAAGAGGATGGTCTTCTTGGACTCGTGAATGAGTAATTCAAATTTGCAGGACAAAGAACTACTTGGGCTAGGTGTGACATAGTCAACTTAGTGGGGATTAACACATAAACCATATCCTAAACCAAGCGGGTATAAGATGAGTGAAAGGAATAGATGCACGAATAACTATAGCTTTTGAAGGGTTCGAAATTGTTCTTGGATCAACTGTGATTTTTCAATCAATTGGCGATCATGATGTACTACTAGGTGTCACTCATGATCTATTCATAATTAATGATTAATTATGAATGACCAACATAACCGG
>JBBUKS010018941.1:0-11773 GCA_038050645.1 Hedychium gardnerianum
GGTTCGCAAGTGCCTCATTGACCACCAAACAGAGATACCAAGTCACTAAGGGATGTTCGCGGCAAATAGATCCTCTCTGCTTCATCCAAGGAGAATGAGAATTGGCCGACAATTGCCCGAGGAAATCTCCTCTTGGTTTGCTTCTTGCACCGGCTATTAAGATAATCGAATCAGAGACAAGAAAAGAGGTAACT
The DNA here is from genome assembly GCA_038050645.1 of Hedychium gardnerianum. Lineage (NCBI taxonomy): Eukaryota > Viridiplantae > Streptophyta > Magnoliopsida > Zingiberales > Zingiberaceae > Hedychium > Hedychium gardnerianum. The sequence continues at coordinate 195 of JBBUKS010018941.1, forward strand.
AAATAAACTTCTTTATTGATGATTTATCCATGAAATACATAATTTATAGAAACATTAAGATGTTTGATCAATTGATAAATTAATAAAGAAATTATAAATTAATAGATTAATAAAGGAAAAAAATCTAATTTAATAATTAATGTATCTTAATACTAATTTAATTTGAACCGATCTTATTGATTAATTCTCTTTTACCCCCTCCCCTCTCCCTAGACAAATTTAATAGGAGGTCTCTGATGTTGAATGTGCTTGCTAGCCTCTTGAAATGTTGTTTGGATAATGACTTAGTAAAAATATCAGCAATTTGATCCTCTGTAGAAATATAAGCGATCGATAATTGTTGAGTCGTCACATGTTCTCGAACAAAATAAAAATCAATTTTCACATGTATTGTGCGAGCATGAAAGATTGAATTTTCTGTGAGATATGTTGCTCCAATATTATCACACCAATTTTTTTGTGTAATATTTGACACGAGATGAAATTCAGAGAGAAGTGATTGAAGCCAAATAATTTTAGACATTGTATTTGCTATAGCTTTATATTTAGCCTCAGTGCTTAAACGAGATACAGATTACTTTTTCGAATTCCATGAGATAAAGTTTCGTCCAAAAAATATTACATATCCACTAGTAGAGCGTATGTTTTCAGGAGAGCTTGCCCAATCCGCATCACTATATGCATGTAAATCTCATGATGATTGACGATATAAAAAAAGACCATATAGAATATTACCTTTGAAATAACAAAGTATTTTTTTCATATCTTCCCAGTTTTGTTCAGTGAGAGCATGCATGAACTGATAAGCACGGTTTACTGCAAATGTAATATCAGGTTATGTGATAGTGACATATTGTAAAGCTCTAACAATAATTCGATAAATCTAGGAATCAAACATAGCAGGAGATGGTGCAAAGAAGTTAATAATAGTAATTGGTGTGGAGACTAGACGTGCTCCATCCATTTTAACTTTTTGAAGAAATCCAGTAATGTATTTACTTTGAGAGGGGAGACAAACTTCATCATTTAGGATAAGTTCAATACCAAGAAAAAAATAAACATTACCCAAATCTCGAATATAAAATTCTTGATTGAGAAGATTTAATAGAGTTGTGATGCCCTTTTGATCATTGTTGGTTATTAAAATGTCATCCACATAAATGAGAAAAAATATCATAGATTTATCATTATATATATGGATTTCTTGAGTTGACAAACATGAGTTGAAATTATGGATGAATAAACCCAGGTGGTTGTTCCATAAATATAGTTTCCTCAAGATGATCATGAAGGAATGCATTATAAATGTCTAGTTGTTGTACAGGGCAATTAGAACTAACAACTGCCAATAACAATATTCTGACAGATGTAATTTTGATGAATAGGCTAAAGGTGTCATTGAAGTCAATACTTGGTTGTTGATTAAATTCTTTGGTTACAAGTCGAGCTTTATACTATTCAAGAGAACCATCAGTTCAATCGATGCTTAAAATGAAATACCCATTTAGATCCCACATCATTCATAGAGATAGTACGTGAAACTAGACTCCGTGTTTCATTGTAAAGAAGTGCATCAAATTCGGTAATCATTGCGCTATGCCAATTCGGATCCTTGTTTGCTTGTGAAAAATAAGTTGATTCAACAAATTTTGAAAAGACCACTAGAGCTCGTGGAAGAGGATATTGAATTATCATTGGTGGATAATGTGCATAGATGTCACTTAAGGGAAGCATGCGATGAGGAGCATTATCATCTGAATCACTTGTTGAAGACGATAAGGAAGTAGGCTGACATGGTGATTTTGATAACGGACTTGTATTATCTGAGGATTCAGAGCTAAAAAACATATTATCTTTGACTGGTGAGGCTTCTAAGACTGGAGCAACAACTTGAGATGATTCCAATGGTATAAGAGAGTTATCAAAGAGCTTCGGAGCAGGACCTAGGATGTCATCACTTCCGACAATGTTAGATGACATCAAGAAGGTGTCACTTGTATCTGGAGGAGAGATTGAAAATGCTGCTGAAAAAGGGAATATAGACTCATCAAAAGTAACATGTCGTGAAATATATATTCATCCGGTTGATATATACAAGCAATGATAACCATAGTGCAAATTGATATAGCCAAGGAAAACACATTGTAGTGAACGAAAGTCAAGTTTGTATTTAGAGTAAGGGCGTAACCACGGATAACATGCACAACCAAAAATTCAAAGGAAAGAGTTTGATTATAAATTTTTTCCAAAGAACATTTACATTGAGCAATGAAGTAGGAAGTTGATTTATGAAATCTATGGCAATACTAATAGCTTCATCCCAAAATTTACGTGGAACTGATGTATGATGGAGAAGAGCTAAAGCAATTTCAACTATGTTTCTCTCAGCAGAGTCATTTTGCTTGGGAGTGTGAAGACAAGAGACTCGATGAACAATTCCATAAGAGATAAGATGACAATGAAGAGCTTGATACTCGTCTCCCCAATCAGAACGAAGAGAGAGTATTTTATAATTAAAACAACATTCAATTTATTTTTGAAAATGATAGAATATGTCAAATAAATTAGATTTGCTTCTCATATGATAGAGCCAAGTATATTTACTAAAATGATTGATGAAGATAACATATTATAAGAAATCTTAGTTAGACAAGATAGGTGCAAGACCCCAAATATCAGAATGAATTATTTCAAGTAAAAAATTAGAAACATTAATGGATGAATAAAAAGGTAACTTATGACTTGTAACTTTCATGCATGTCCTACATGAATGAAATGGGAAAGAGGTGAAGGAAATAGATAAACTATACTTATTAATGATCGACTGAATAATACGAAGAGAAGGATAACCAAGTCGAGTATGTCAAGCTAGTTTATTTGTGTTTATTAATAACCGTTTTGATTGAAAAACTTTGAAGATAGTAAAGATCATTTTTGATTCCATCATGAAATAAGGTAGTATATGTTCCTCTATCTTTTATAAGATAATGATTGTGATGAAATTTAAAAGGACATTGTTATCAAAACAGAACTGATGTACGAAGAGTAAATTTTTGATAATAGATGGAACATGAAAGATGTTGTTCATGTGAAAAGTACTATTAGATAAATGAATCTATGTATTTTTAAGATTAGCAATTTGTAAATCTGAATCATCACCTACTTGAATTGTATCTGAGCTACAATACAACATTACGTCGGCAAGGATATTATAATTTGATGTGACAGGATGAATTATTCTAGTATAAATATATACTATTCAATAGATGAAAGATGAAATTTTTGAAAATTTATCACGAGTAGGCACAGACGAAAAGACTTTTGAATAGATTTGTGAAACAGTTAGTTGTCTTAAACTATAAAATCATCGATAAAATTTAAGTTAAATCCTCTGAGATATTGAATATTAATATATTCAATTTTAAAATAAATTTGACACCTTCTTAAATATATAATCAATCAAATCTGCTGAAGCATTGATTACTATATGACGAGATGTGATAGATTTAATATTATTCTAAATTTTACTTTTGCTCATGATTTATTGATTATCTGATATTATAAATAAAATAATAATAAAAAAATGATGAAACTCCTCGATGACTGATGTTGCAGAGATAGTTGATTCTTGGTTGAGGTCCCTTGTGACAATAAAAGCAAAGATCTTTTAAAAACTGGATCTTGATAGAGATTTTATGTGTGAGAGAAGATCATAATAGGACAAAAGAAATTAGAAAATAAGGGAGATAAGATAAAATAAAGTCGGTTGTGAAAGAGAGGGATTTTATGTGTGAGAAAAGATCATAATAGGACAACGGAAACTAGAAAAGAAGGGAGAGAAAATAACTTAGCTGGTAAAAAAATAAAGTCGGCTGTGAAAAAAAAAAGGATCACCGCTTAGCGGAAGCAGTGGAGAGGGAGAGAGCAGGCGGCGACAGATTAAGCTTCAGATCTCTCGTCTTCTTTGTGCCGCACGTGCCCTCTTAATCTCGCCCACGGTAGGATGCTCTCGTTCTTCGATGAGGCTGCTGGAGAAGGAGCACAGCAAGACTCGCAGGCTGAGGCTGTTGGAGAAGGAGCGCAGCAAGAGAGAAAACGTGCGGAGGAAGGCGTTTCACCAGGAGATCACAAGCACCAATGGAAGGGACTTCGAGGATTGATGGCGCGAGGAGTGGCGATGGAGGCGGCGTGATTAGAGTAGAAGGGCAGTAGCAAAGATCGTGGGTGAAAAAGAGGGCTCTGATACACAATTTATAATTTATCTCTAAATCCTAAATCATATTAAGATAATCAAATCAGAGATAAGAAAAGAATAATTAAATAATTTTTTTGATTGATAATTTAATCATGAGGTACACAATTTATAAAGGTATTAATTAATATATTAACAAAAAAACTGTCAATTATAAATTAATAATTTTTTTTTTTAATAATTAATGTATTCTAATATTAATTTGATTTGATTTTATTGAAACAAAAATGGAGGGTACAAATAGAGGACAGAAACGAACAAGATTCTCAAAAATCAACATTTTGCCTTCTAGAGAAAGAATAGAGCATAAAACTTTCGCTAAAAGTTGTGCTACACGAAGATAAAGCAAATTAGTCTGCTTCATCCACCACCTTGGTGCCTAATCCCTTGAATCCTTCAGGTGGAACCTCAGCCACTGTGACCAAGGAGTAGAGCTCTTGGCATCTTCCTCGTCATTCCTCTTCCGAGCCATCCTCACTCTTACTCGCCTTGGCACGCTCCGGATGCCCCTGCTCCATATGTGCTTGTTAATTGAACTTCACATCGACTCTGACATCAGTGGTGTCCATGGCTTTCTCAGCAAACTTTCTGATCTTCTTAATTGCCTTGGGCGCCATCTTCTTGAATGTGCTGCACCATACAGTACCAGAAAGGTAACACATACATATAAGCGCTTATTGTGTATAATGAAAGTTGCCTTTGACTTAAGTCATATGCTTCCCCTACAATAAAACATTTTTTAAAAAAAGAGTGAGAAAATCTAAAAATTTAACGTGTAACAGTTACATTTCTTCTGATCATCCTCATGTCTGGTAGATCTCTCGATATCCTTCTTGAAGTATTTATTTCATTGATATATATCTAAAAAATAACAGGTGTTGTTGGTTTTTAGCTTTGTTTACATGAGAAGAGGTAAAAGAGGGTTAGAATGCAATAGGGTAAGAATGGAAGATAGTAAGGATGGAAGAGGGCCAATAATTTATTCTCTCGTTTTCTTTTTGTTTTTTTGTAAAGATGCAAATTATGATAAAGTTTTCTTTCCTTGTTTTACTTCAAGACATATCGGATGGAAACTTTAAATTTATTTAAGATATACTCACTCTCAATTTGGTCATAATTTGTCCGATATGAATGTAAGGACCCGTGCAAGTTAGAAAGAGTGAATAACTTCAATCGCTTCTCGGCTTTATTTTGTGCTCATCGTTTGAATGCGTAGTGAAAACTTTGATTCAAACTCGACGTCACATGCACAACTCCGGATTTACTTAGTATCCGCCTCTTAGACGACTAATCCAATGCTCTACTCCTAATGATCTCTCTCTATTATGAAATCCTCTTTCTCGGAAACTTTCTGGAGGCGAAAAAGCCTCTTACAACCCTTGATTACAAGAATACAATAAGAAACGAGAATGCAAAAAGACAAATAAAATCGAAAATAATTTTACAATCAAAACCTTGCTTTGCTTGATCTTTTGTTATTTGGAAATGTCTCTTAACGGTTGAAAATACAACAACACTTTGCTCCAAAACCTCCAAGAATCGACGCTTTTAAATCTCCATGAAACCCCCTTTTCTAGGCTTACAATCAAGCTAAAATACGTCTACCAATCGATTAGTCTTACTCACTAATTTATTGTCATGTTGGATTCGACCGTTCAAACATGTAGAATGACTATTTTTGCATGACCAATCGATTGCGTCAAACAATTGTTAGACATCAATCGATTGCACCATTCGATTTCGGAGTGTTCTGTCCACCCGAAATAAGCTGTCAATCTATTACTCCAATCAATTGCTCTACGCCAATCGATTGCACTAATCAATTTCGGAGTGTTCTGTCCGCCCGAAATAAGCTATCAATCAATTGTTATATGTTAATTGATTGCCCCAATCAATTGTTCTTGCAACAAACTCGGACTTTCGAGTTTAGGGTTTGTCAATCGATTCCACTTCCCGACAATCGATTGATAACCTAGTTCTAGCTTTTTCAAGACTGAATTCGCATCTTGCCTAATATTTGATTGACCTCAACCTATCAGAATTTCCTTTGTCTAGCATCCGATCATCCGTGCCCTGTTGGGACTTTCCGTTGTCCAATATCTGATCAACATTGATCTATTGAGACTTCACCTAGTTCCCAATTGAGTTTGTCTAATTTCTAACTAGGTTTTCCACCACCTAGCTCCGTTAAGATTTCCATTGCCTAGTTCCTAACTAGACTTTCACTGTCTAACCCTGCAAGCACCACAAGAAAAATATGAAATACCGACGGAATATTCCGTCGATATTCTGTCGGTAGAACTATATACCGACGAAATGCCGACGGCATTTGCCCAGTCAATTTTTTGAAAATTATTAATAGCATGCACTCATATTAAGCTTCATTTTGAAAATTACATCTTCGCACGGTCTTTATATTATCCTTATTTAAATACTTTAAGTTGGATACCCAAGGTCTTTGTATCATAATAAACTTTAAGAATTTATATTTAATTACTTATAATCAGGTTGAAATTATCTAAACATTATTTTAAGTATATGTTTAGGTTTCTATTTCTTCTAATGTGTATTTGATACAGGTTTAGGGTGATAATTCATACGTCTTAAGTCAAAAAATAATACAAAGTGTATGAATTGCTAAAACTATTAAATTTAGGATTAAAATTATAACATGTTTTCCCACATATTGAACTTGATTTTTAGATTATAAGAAACGACATATATCGCTGAATAATCATAACCTTTAGTTTAAGTAATCATTCAATAACCAAGAAATTGTATCAACCTATATTATAAGAAACCTAAATTATAAGAACTTTATAATTAACATAGATGTAAATGTATCAACATTAAAATAATAAAACAACTATATCATATTATAGATCAAAATACTAAATTATTCTACATATAAATTCAACCATATAAATTAGCATAAATGTATTGTTTAATAAATTATACCTGAAGATGAGTAACCGGTGATGAACAGATGGAGATGAGCAGATGGAGAGAATATAAAATGCAGTATACTATAAAATACAAAAAAAAAGTAATCACAAATAAGGAGCAGATGAGTTTGCGGCAAGCCGAGTTCGTGGTCGGACCAAGCCACCGGCCGCGGCCAAGCTGTCGACCGGGCAAGCTATCGACCATGAGTCGCGACCGCCAGCAGGCGACCGACCAGCCGCCAGCAAGCGGCCGACCGGCGGCTTGTCGGCCACCAGCAGGCTGCCGGTCGATAGCAGGCTTGGCCGCGAGCAAGCTATCAACCGCGAGAAGGCTGTCGGCCGCGAGGTGCTCAGCCGCCAGGCGGTCGGTCGGCCACGAGCAGGTTGCCGGCCGTGACGTGCTCAGCTGTCAGGCGATCGACCGGACAGGAGATGGCGGCTGAGCAAGTCGCGGTTGCTAGTAGGTGGTCGGCCGACAGTTTGCCGCCCGTGAGTAGGCGACCGACTGACAGCTTGGCCCCGCGAGCAGGTGATCGACCGGCAGCTTGCCGCCCGCGAGCAAGCGGTTGGCCGGTAGCTTACCGCCTGCAAGCAGGCGGTCGACCGATAGCTTGCCTCCTATGAGCATGCGACCACCGCAAGCAAGCTACCGCGAGCAGGACGCTGGCCAAACTCGCCGCCAGCAGGAGAGAGATGCTGCAAAGAGGGAGAGGGACTTACCGTAGAGACGCCAGAGTCAATCAAGATCGCCAAGTCGTCGCCGGAGACAGAGAGAGGGAGAGGTGTTGCGTGTAAGAAAAATGAGCCCTAATTTTTCAACCGTGATTCCTGATGGAATACTGATTCCGTCGGTAATTCCCGACGGAATCGGTATTCCGTCGGTAATTATTCACTGTTCATTTTTGGATATTTTTCCCTTTTATCATCGACGGAATGTCGGTTTCGTCGGTGATTACCGACGGAATAAGTATTCCATCGGTAATCATGGCTCAATATTTTGCTATTTTTTCCTTTTTATCACCGACGGAATCTAAATTCAGTCGGTAATCACCGACGAAATTCATATTCCGTCAGCGAACTCTTTGGAAATACTGATGGAATATTGATTCCATCGGTGATTACCAACGGAATATGGATTTCGTCGAAAACACCGATTGAAAAAATGGCATATTTTTATCACATACCAACGGAATCAAGATTCCGTCGGTAATCACGGCTCAATATTTTGCTATATTTTTCCTATTTATCACCGACGAAATCTAAATTCAGTCGGTAATCACCGATGAAATATTGATTCCATCGGTGATTACCGACGGAATATGGATTTCGTCGGAAGGACCGATTGAAAAAATGATATATTTGTATCACATACCAACGAAATCGAGATTCCGTTGGGGTTTTCTGACAGAATCAATATTCCGTTGATATATCCCGATGAAATATTATTCTACCGGTAATTCCGTCGCTATTCTAGAATTTTCTTGTAGTTGTATCTAATGTGGTTGACTGAATAAAGTTGAGTCAATTAAATATAAACTTAATCAACAACTTGATAATTGAGTCAACTAACTATCCGAATGAGTTATCTTTTATTTGCATCAAATTAGCAAAATATTACTTTGAGAAAAAAAATTATGTAATTTGCAATGTATCCTCACTTGTAGCATTTCTTGAGTTATAGAAAAGAAAATTAAAATTGATCTCTATTTTAAATTAATGAAATTGACAATTTGATTGGAATTGTTTACTTTTTAAATAAATCAAAATAAAGAGGGCTGATTTTAAAATAAGTGGTGCACCCTTTTAATTTTTTTTCCATGTTGATATAATAAAAACATGAATTATGCATTGCAATATTAAAAACTAATAATATTAAAATGAATATTTCATGTGATTACATGTGTGCGTCATTTATCTAAAATTTATTTTGTGCTTACAAGTAAAAACAAAACAAATAGATGAACATTGGAATTCAATTTATCATAACAATTACATGATATCCTATAGTAGGTTAATCACATTTGAATAGCCCTCCTTACCCATATCTACCCCCACAATTAAAACATGATTTTCTTCCATTGCTATTGCTTGCCCCCTTCTTTCTCTTGGCATTTCAAAAATCATGTGGATTATAGCTACAATTCTAGTCCTTTCCAAGATAAATTCCAATGAGGGAGCTAAATTTCCGGCCATGTTCGTGTTCGGTGACTCTCTCCTAGATGCCGGAAACAACAATAATCTTTTAACTTTAGCAAAAGCTAATTACTTCCCGAATGGCATTGATTTCTCTATCGGAACCACGGGGAGATACTGCAATGGTGGCACTTTAGTCGACCATTTAGGTACTTTTCTTCGACCTAAAGATCCAAAATGGCTTGTTGATTATAATCTTCATATACATGTTTAATGAATGCAGGTAATCTTCTTGGGTTACCTTTTGTCCCTACATTCAGACACCCTAGCACCAACGGATCAAACATACTAAAAGGTGTAAACTATGCCTCAGCTGGGGCTGGAATTCTTTGGGACACGGGACTAATATTTGTGAGCCTACCTAAACACCAAATCTCTTTCATTTTTTTTTTTAGAAAAATACAAATATTTATAATAAATTCTTAGGGAGATGTCTTCACAATGGATGAACAGATACAAAATTTCAAGAAAACAATTGAAGACTTGAGTCTAATGCTAGGAAATAAGACTACAGACTTCCTTGGAAGCTCTCTCTTCTTCATTAGCATGGGAGCTAATGACTACATCAACAACTACTTGCATCCTCTAGCATGGAGGTACAAAAAGTACCCTATTGTGGCATATGAGCAATTACTGGTTCAAGAATATTCAAGACAAATTAAGGTTGTATGTATTTCAGATTTATGCTTAGCTCTCATATATACATGCATAAACCTTATGATTCAGTTGTTCATATCAGGATATCTATGATCTTGGGGCGAGAAAAATCTTCGTGTCCGGAGTTCCTCCACTTGGTTGCATACCTAGCCAAATAAGTGGCAATAATGATAGCCGAGGAGAGTGCATCAAGTCAAGCAATCGACTGGCAGTGTCATACAACAACCAAGTCAGTATGCTGGCGCGCGAGCTAAATGCAACGCTCGCAGGGGCTTCTTTCCTCTTTTGGAACAACTACAAGCCGGTTTACGACATCATCAATAATTACTCATTATATGGTAATTACATAGATATAACCTTCTAGTAATTAGTTTCCTAATTTATTGTGGTTAGTTAACGAGTTATACCTTGTTGGTGTCCATGATTGAAGGATTCAAATATCCCAACAAGGCTTGTTGCGGTGCAGGTCGATCGAAGGGACAAATGATGTGCCTGCCACTATTGTCATTGATGTGTCGTAATAGATCAGAGTACATATTTTGGGATCCCTATCATCCTACTGATGCACTAAATGCCATTATAGCTAAAAAGGCATACAAACTTCTTGTTAGATACAAATGGATTTCTTAGTTTAAAAAGGATTGAGAATGTATCTTGCTTCATTGATTGAATAATGTAATGAACTTGCTAAATCGCACATCATGAAAAGGAATTCACATAAGTGTGATAGATGGCAACAAAGTTCTTCATGTTGGTCTATCTATTAATTGCTGTCACACACTGTGGGGAAAAATTAGTTCTCGTTTTTGAGGTCTATGATTCACTAACCAGCTTTAGACTTACATTTGGCACAGAGTTTTCTTTATGAATCCAAGTCTTTGGATGTTATGAACATAGGTTGAGTTGGATGACACTTCAATGTTGTTTGTGGTGGCGCTTGATAACACAAGTGGCAAATGTTGGTGCAATCATGACCCGATCATGTGATGTTGCATGAATTTTGATATTTGTGTAGGACCGAAGAAATTTAAATATTTTCACAATGATATAATATTGTCCACTTTGGGCTTAAGCCCTCATAATTTTATTTTTGGAATCTATCCAAAAGGACTCATACTAATGGAGATATCTTTCCCTTAAAAGTCCATGATCTTTCCCATGTGCTTTCAATGTGGGACTTTGTTCGCAACCTTGTAATCCCAACAATTTTCCTCTCAAACGAAGGACCACAGGGCCTCCGTCCGATCCTCGACCCACTAGGTCTTCCTACCCCTCGGCCCAACCGACCTACTAGGTCTTCCTGCCCCTCGGTCTACCCGACCTACTAGGACTTCCTTGCCTAACCACAACTAGGACTTCCTGCCTGGTGTCTAGTCCTCTTGATCCTGACACGGGAGCCCTTACTTCCTTTGTTCGAGGTCAATACTCTACTCACATGGCTCGATTAGACCATAACTCTTGTGCACAGTCGGTGGTTAGACCTTCTGGCAGTCCGGGCTCTGATACCAATTGTTAGGACCGAAGGAATTTAG
>JBBUKS010018952.1:0-31782 GCA_038050645.1 Hedychium gardnerianum
AAAGATTTCAATATATTCATAATTACACATGTAGAGACGCTCACTAGTTGTGATCCAATCACAAGTTCTCTCATGCTTTAAATCATATTGCGGATATTCAGTAAATGAGTTTAAGACCAAATTCAAATATATAAAGAATATGTACTCAGATAGTGACTCTATATTTATCATATAAATAGTACAAGTCATAAGGCGATTGCCTTAGGACACCTCTCAAACATAATACTATATAACTAACTCCGGCTAGTAGGATAAGACTTGGTTGTTGTTGTAGTTATTTTCTTGTATACAATTCCATTATAGCTAATACTAATGGGAACATTTATTGTGATTTATAATAATTAGTATTAATAAATAAAATTTAAAATCTGAATAGAAACGTGGAAAAATAAGTTGATTTCTCATTAGTGGTGGATGATATGCTCGGAGAAAACTTAATTATTCAATATAGTTTAGTAATATTAGATATGTGTCTCAAACATAATATTAATGAAGAAAGATATGCACAACTCTAGAATCAAACGATTGAAGTTAAAAGATGGGAAACAAAGTATATTTAAGAAGAGGGTAAAGTACATGTATTAGGAGCATACTTGATGAGTCAAAAAGACGTGCATCATCAAGAAAAGAATCTTGATGGTGGAACGAGAAAATACAAGAGAAAGTGAAAAAAAAAAATACATAGTCTATAAGTTATTAAATACTTATAAGAATGAAGAAAATTTTAAAAAGCATGTAATAGACAAGAAAGAGACCAAGAAAGTGGTGAGTGAAGTTAAAAATAAATTTTTTGAATACTTATATCGATAGTTGGATACAAAAGAAGGGCAAAAAGATATCTATAGAATAGTTATGAAAGTTCATGTGACAAATTTAACTTAGATAATTTAAGTAGGTCATGGGAGTATAAAAATTTAAATTTTTACTGTATAATTCAAGCTTTAGAAATAGAATAAGTTTTAAATGAGATGCAAAATAGAAAAGTGATTGGATTAGATGATATTCTGATAGAGTTATAAAAGTATCTAGAGAAGCAACATATTGAATGTCTTACGAAGTTATTCAATCTGATATTGAAAATGAAAAAGATGTCTAATTAGTAAAGCGTAAGCACTTTAGTTTCCTTATATAAAAACAAAGAAAATATACAAAATTATGTGAATTATAGGAGTATTAAGTGAATAAGTCATATCATAAACTTTAAGAATAAGTAATAGAAAAAAAAACTAAGGAAAAAGATCATGATGTCCAAAAATCAATTTGAATTCATACTTGGTTGACAATATAAGTTATTCATCTTCTCAACAACTAATTGAAAAGTATAGAGAAAAGAAGAAAGATTTACACATGGTATTTATCGATCTAGAAAAAGCTTATAATAGAGTCGGCTACAAAAAAAATACCACGTTTAGCGACGGACTTATTCCGTCGTTATCTCCAATTAGCGACGGATTAGTGATGGAGACAGAATTTATTCCGTCGTTTAGATTTTCGTCGCTGACGTTTTTAGCGACGGAATATACAACACCATCACTAATTAGCAACAGTGAATTAGCATTTGTCTCTAATAACAATGATGGAATATAGTGACGGATATTTACTATCTATCGCTAATCAACGACGAATTTACATATTCCGTCGCTAATATCCTAAATGAAATCTAAATTCTGTAAGCTAATTAGTGATGAAATTATATAAATCTATCGTTAATTAGCGACGATAAGTTAATATTCGTTGCTAATTAGCGACGGAGATGTAATCTCCATTGTTAATTTGACAAACAGAATTTATCAATATATTAGCGAAGGATATTAAAATCCGTCACTAATATTCATTAATTTTTTTTTAAAGACTCCCCATTTTCATGCTTTTTTCTTATTTACATCCAAATATAATCAAATATAATCCATATCAACAAACTCACAATACAATCCATATCAACAAGCTCACAACACAAATTTATTTTAACAAACATTCATATCAACTTGTCATCCAACACAAAAAATTCATACAAGACATTTAACACATCCAAAACTAATAAAATCCATTGCATAGTACATCCAAAATTTAGGCATAATATTCTAATACAAAGTTTATATCATCCATATAAGACATCCTGATGAAAATCTAATACAAAATAAACTTCAATCCTGCAAGAAATAAGATATGATAAGTTGTGAATACAACAATATATTTTGAGGTTAAAATACAAAATACAACTAAGACAACTACTTATCATAAACTAATACCCACCAGCCTTTTGACATTATTTAAAAAAAACATACCTCACTTAAGATTTTGGATATTTGGATATGGTGATAGAAATATGCAACATTAGAAAATTATCATGGAAATTTATAATACAATTAAAGATGCATATATTTTTTAAAAAGGAAATAGCAATATTTTTGACTGAAACACAAAGAAAAAATAAAAGCTAAGATAAAGGATAACATACCTCAAAATGATCTACTTAGCAGGGGAATCATCGGGATCCTCGGTCTCTTGGGACTCTAAACGATACGAGCGTGACATTTGTGAATCAGGAGTGAACGATGCTTCAAACACTTTTATATGGTGAACTATCTCCTCAGTTCGAGCCTATCGCTCACGCATCTCTCATGCCTCTGCGTCCCTCTCTACCAGTGTCTCCTCCAATGATGAGAGTTGAGTTAGTAAATCCTGATTTCCCGCAAGCAATGCTTGTACTTCAGTAGATGAAGAGGAGGAACAAGGATGCCCCCTAATCCATGGAGCCCTCATTCGCTCAAAGACAACTTTGGCTTGAGTGCTAAGGCTATAGAGGGAGGTCTTCTTCCTTCCACCGATGACATCGTAATAAATGTCATTAACCTCATCTGAGGAAAGAGGTTGTGACCCCTCTTTCTCTGCACTAGGCAGAGACGTTTGTGCAATTCTAGTGGACATTGCTTCTTGTGTTAAAATAATTATTTTATTAACCTCCACATAAAGTATACAAATATATTCACAAAAGTTAATATTCTTACGTTAATTGTCGAGGAATGTCGATCGATAAATGACCCATCCTTCTTCTTATGGGTCTTGTTAAATACCTCCCAACAAGTGGCAGGTCTCTGTAATTCAGCAACCTATGTACAGAGAATGCAAGTACATTAAAACTAATAAAAAATTTGTAAGAAATGTTCATATAACTTAATTTTAAACTTACCAAGTCAAAGGCATGCTCCACGATAGAACGGGATCTAGTAGTATGCTTTCTAGATTCGATACTCGGCCCAATAGGCTCTAAATTGTGATTTCTTTAAGCAACCGCTGAATTGGACTTCCAATCCTCAATAGCCCAAATGGCTCTCCAAGCCTCCCAAACTGCAACAAGGACCTTGGATGAGCCCCTCCTCCTCCACTTGTATAACATGTCTCTATACAATTTAGCGTAGTAGTTGTTCCAAATTTGTTTAAACTCGTGGTTCTCCTCCCAAACGTACCTCTTCTGCAATAATAGATTTTGAGAATTAGTATCATGTTAATTTTATACTACAAAATATGTTTTATATTTAAATACTTATCAAAAAATCACCGTAATAGAAGTTCTTTATGTCCTAGTCTACACTCCTCCATGTAGTACTTGATTAGGACAATCGTTCTTTAAACTTATTGTATATGTAGGTTGTGACCTGATGGCCATCTGGGACAAAGCTGCATGGAGAAATATCATGTATGAGATATGTGTGATAAATAAAAAGAAGATCAAATACTAGAATAATTACTAAATACATAACTACTTATCAGTCACTAGAAACTCTCAAAACAATCTTGTCACTATGTGTTATATATCTTGGTAGAATGACTATATATGTAAAATCACAATATAAGATATACACATTTGAAATAATAATGTCTTCTAACTAACGAGATGCATTGAATAAAAAAAATCATACAATATACCATGACATTGTTTATAATTTTTAATCACTTAATGTCATTCTGAATTAACTAAATTAACATTTTGCAAGTTCTCATCGCTAGACTCCATTGGTACATCAATCTCCTCACTTCTAGGCATCTCTCCATCATCTATTTACTCGTAAGTGGCATTAACATCTACAAGTAATTGTAATGTGGATTGTATTTCTGAATCAACTGAGTGTATCTTGACTTCTTCATTTTGATATGCATCACAATTTTAGGCAGTGATAGTGTTCGACATTTCTATGGTTGATCGAGGTTTTATTTGACACATTCTAATCATTCACTATGTCTTCTTCTCTTCGTTGGGTACTCAAATAGAATACTTGACCAGCTTGTACCACGAAGATGAAAGACTCAAACTTGTTTAATCTTTTATTTGTGTTAACATCAACTAAATTGTAGAAACGATGTATTCTAGTACTTGTTCTTAGAGTTGGATCATACCATGAACATCTGAACAATACACACCTTTTTAAAGGTAAAGCAAAATACTCAACCTCCATGATTTTCTTAAGTCTACCATAATAATCAAATTGAGTATCATTGTTATTTATGGATCCTTTTAGGCAAACACCAGAATCATACGTAAGTCTTTGTGAATTGCGTTGGGCCACGTGAGATCTGAATCCATTAACATAATAACCTGAGTAGACTGTTATGTTACAGAGAAGTCCTGATGAAAGATTTTTTATCCTTTCATCTTGCACATTTGATATTCTATGGTCTTTCGCCTATAACAGTAGTTATGATATAAATTAGATATATATATAATACAGTTACATTGTAATAAATAATTTAACCTCTAACTTACATAAATTTGAAACGAATATGCAAATTCATCCTCTAACTTGTGATCTACCTCGCTTGCAATTATTGTTGGATCTTGTAGGCGTAGTTGTTGTTCGTATAAGCTGTCAAAGAAAGTAATTTGAAGACATATTAGATAATATGTCCAATATATGGAAAGCTATGTGTGTGTGTGTGTGTGTGTGTGTGTGTGTATATATATATATATACTTCAACTATTACCTTATGTATGGTTTGACCTCTTCATAGTTTAGGAGTATATATGTTATGGCAGCATGATATTCTTGTTCATTTAACTATCTATAAATAGTTGCACCCATTGCCTTACTAGAAAATTTGAAAATATAAAGCATCTCTTGATCAACTAGTTGAGTATCATCAAAATTTTGAGGACACTTATGATTTCTGATTTTTATATTATCAACAAAATAATAAGAGTAGAAGGAAGATGCTTCTTCAACCAAATATGCATTACATATTGATCCCTCAACTCTTGTTTTGTTACGAACATTATTCTTTAATTTCCTCAAAAACTTTTCAAATGGGTACATTCATCTGTATTGCACAGGATCACCTAGTTGTGTCTCATAAGTTAAATGAATAGGTAGATGTTCTATTGAATCAAAACACTAGGTGGAAATATGCGCTCAAGCTTACAGAGTATCATTGGAATGTCTGTCTGAAGCCGAAGCATATCAAATGTCATAAGAGCCCTTGAATTCAAATCTCTAAAAAAACATACTCAATTCTATTAGTGCTTGTCAAACATTGTTAGGAAATAGATTATAGAAAGCTATTGGAAATAGTCTTTGCATGAACACGTGACAATCATGGCTCTTCATTCCAAATATTTTTAATCTATTCATACCCACACAACGAGACATATTCGAGGTATATCCATCAAAAAATTTGATTGCTTTCAACCAAGTACATAATACTTGATTACCTGCTTTGTCTAATATATAACAAGCCTTCGGATATTTACTAGTTGTTTCATTTTAATACAACTAAGGTTTGCATACAAATTCTTTTAATTCCTCACGTGATTTTGATGTATCTTTAGTTTTCCCATTAACATTCATCACAGTATCGAAGAAATTTTTCTCAATATGCATTACATCTAAATTATGCCGAATGAGTAAATACTTCTAATATGGTAGCTCCCAAAATATGCTTCTTTTCCTCCAACCACACTTATTCACTCTAATAATGTACTTATTTATGTCAGTAGAACCATCCTGATATACTGGTAGAAATTTATAGCTGTCAATTTAGTCAAGAACTTCTTCACCAGACTTTATTGATAGGGGAAGTTTCCTGGCCATTTCATTATTTTTGAAATTTTTCTTATTTCTCCTGAATGAGTGATCAATTGATAAAAATTTAAGATGATTATCAAACCAAGATATCTTTCCACTGCAAGGCAATGAAAATGCATCAGACTCCCTCATGAAACGTGGACATGCTAACTTGTTAGCCGTGCTCCATCCTGACAACATTTAGTATGTTGAAAAATTACTAATCATCCATAACAAAGCAACATGCATTGTAAAATTTGATTTACTTGCAATGTCATAAGTCTTCGACCCTACATTCCATAAATGATTCAATTCTGTAATCAAAGGTTGTAAAAAAATATATATTTTCCCTTTTGGATTTTGAGGACCTAGAATAAGCACAGTAAGAAACATGAATTCATCTTTCATGGACATCCATGAAGGTAAGTTATATGGTGTTAATATAACTGACCAAGATGAATATTATTGTCCATAGCTTCCAAATAGTTGAAATTCATCTGTGGAAAGTCTAAGTCTCACATTATGTAGTTCCATTGCAAAAGAGGAAAATGTTGTATCAAGAAGTTTCCATGAAGGGGAGTCACAAGGATGACACATTATATCTCCTTCATGTATATGATCATGATGCCACCTCATGTGGTATGCTATTGCGGCAGATGAATACAAGCATTGGAGCCTAGCAGTTAACGGGAAGTAATACATGACTTTCAAGGGAATTTTTTTTTCTTCCCAGACATGCGACTACTCTGCTTATAACGAGGGTGATTGCACATTCTGCATTCCATCAATTCATTATCTTCATTCCAAAAGATCATGCAGTTATTGATACAACAATGAATCTTCTCTAGTGGCAAACCCAAATCTCTAATCAATTTCTTTATATTATAGAAGCTATCAATCATGCAGTTATCAGCAAGGAGCAACTCTAACATCAATTGACACATGTCATCATAACATTTTTAGAGAAATGATGTTCTGCCTTCATGTTAAGTAATCTTGCAGTAGCTGATAGTTGAGAATGACCAAAAGGAATGCCTTCCCACAATTATCTTTCACTAGCTTTTAACATGCCATACATTTTCTGAACTTTGTGTGTAAATGTTTTCCTCTATATTCGATTGATCATATGCATTCATTGCATCATAAACCATTGATTGCATTGCATTCATAGGCCTTAATGATTCCTCTGAAGTAGAGCCGTCAACTTGGATTGGGTCTGTCGGGTTAGCCCGCCCCACCAAATAATTTAAGCGAGTTAGGTTGAAATTTTATCAACCCAAGCTTGCTGCGGGCTTGGGTTGACCCACGGGTTGAGAAACACACATAAGTCAAATTTTATGTCAATTTATTATCTTTCTTTGTTACAGTTTTTGAAATAAAAACAATACTTTTCATACTTATTTGTATCCATTTATATTTAAATTACTTATTTTTAGATACAATTGATTGGTGAAATCTTTCCGAAGTAAAACGTTGAAGATATGAAACTTTTTATTTTTTATTTTTGATGGCACATGGGTTGACCCACCTAATCCGCAACCCGCCTTGGATTGGGTTGGGTTGGGGATTTTCCAATCCACCAAAATGATAGGTCGGCCTGCCCAGCCCCGCCAAATGGCTAGTTCGTCACAGGCCGACCCGTCCTGCCACAGGTTGGCCCGTTTGACAGCTCTACTCTGGAGCAATCAGGCAGGATGACGAAGCAACGGAAGGTTCAATTGGGTCAAATACATACGACTCTCTATGATGATACAATTGTAATAATTTGGAACAAACTCATTCCTACATATATATTCTTTCATTGTATTCTCATCGCAAAAAACTATATTTCTACATCTACGCTGATTACATAGACACTTTAACTCGGCACCATCAAGCATTCTGGATAAGACTTAGCGAAGTTCACAAACTCTTCAAACCCATCAAAATATTCTTGACTGATAAATTCATTATCTAACATATTGTACATCCAAGCCTTGTTCATATATATTGTATCTTAATGAAAATAAATTTTATAACTTGATTAATCATGTCAAACTAAGCATACTTATATTTAAATCATTGTACTTAATTTAACATATAAAACTAAACATTCTTTTTCCAGCTATATGATTCTTATAACATTGTATCCTTTCATGTTTTATTCATATACATTATATCCTAATGAGAATAAAAGCTTTATCATTAATAAATGTATAAATATTTCACTAAATAGTTTGATTTTAGTTCAAAATAATGTAAAACTTAAACTAAACTAATCATGCATATAGTTTAAACCTAATTTTAAATAATTAAACTATTTAATACTATCAATAATACTTAAATTTAAACTAAACATTAAATTTAAAATACTAGTATACCTGAAGATTAGCGATCAGAGAAAATACAACAGTATATCTGAAGATAAAAAAAATTAGCTATTTACAACAAAGAAAAAATTTAGCTTATTTTACGTAGGGAAGAGTTATTTGAGCAAGTCTAACTAATTATATACAACGAATTAAGTCTAGCTAATAATTTAAGCATAGTGATATTGAATCTTAAAATTGACATAGTGATTATTGAATGATTGAACCTCAAAATTGACAATCGTTGACGGTCATGCGCAGCCACAGATGGTCACGCGCAGTTGTCGGTTGGACATGTGCAGCCTCCAGTCGGCCGCGCACAGCCGCCAGTCTGCCACGCGCAACCGTCGATCGGCTATGCGCATTCGTCGGTCGGCCACGCGCAGCCGTCGGCCGGCAACACACAGTCGCGGTCGTCCACACGCATCCCCAGCCGGCCACACGTAGACGCGCTGCCGCCTAGAGATCAGAGAGAGAGGAGAGGGGGAGATCTTGCATACCTTCGTGGTAGAGAAATGCGGTCGGTCGTCCGGTCAGTGATCGGAGTGAGAGAAGAGAAGAGTTGGGAGAGTAGATAAGGAAAAAGTCGGTCCGGTAAAACCTAAAATCACAAAATTTATGCCAGAATTATTTTTTTTGTTACTATTTTATTACAGAATTTTATTCCATCGCTAAAAGATGACATAATTTAAGGTTTATGATTTTCCTTCACAGGATTAACGATGAAATTAATGACAAAATTTATTTTTCATCATTAACTCCATCGTTAATTCTGGATCTTTTTGTAGTGTAAAGGCCGGAAGGGGGCATGAGATCTTCCACTGGAAGTGTTGTATATCTGGGTTTCTGTCAACATTAAGGGTGTACTTATATATATTAATTATATGGACAATAGCTATAATTTGCTACTTAGTTACTCTACCCCGACCATGATTATCTTGGACTAGAATATTTGTGTAAATAATTAAAGCTGCAGGTTTATATTTAATTAATGATTCAAGATGGCCAAATAATTAGATCATGTTGAAAAATAAACAGCCAAATGGAAAGGAAAGTAAATTAGCTAATCCTTGAAGTTAAAATTTATTCCTTCTAAATACATGTTAACTTTGGAGGTGACAAATAATCTTTAATCTCTTCTCCAAATAATTATATTGTTTTATATGTATATACAATTGATACCTCGATATTTCTTTTCTTAGTCTTTGGAATAATTAAGAATTAATTAATTCTAGTTTTCTATTATTCTGACTATACTCATTGTGATATTTGATAATTAGTATTATTGATAGTATTCTTGGATAATATGAGTGCATGTTATTAATATTATTGATAGTATTATGTTTGATTGCTTTATTTAAGTATTTAAATTGTACAAGTTTAATTATGTTTCAAATTATATTCTCATTACGTTACAATATATATGAATAAAATTTGGATATATAATAAATTAGAAAATAAATTTATCAGAGATGAATTTATTACAGAAGTTGAAAACTTTATTAAGTGTCATTCAGAATGTACGAATGATGTCGAGTTACGTTATCTGTGTAATTATTACAAATGTAGAATTAAAGCTTTCCATGATGAGGATACCATGAAAGTATATATATATGTAGAAATGATTTTGTTCCAAATTACTACAATTGGTACTGTTGTGGAGAACCTTATTTGTATAAACCAATTGAGCCTTCTGTTGGTTCGTCATCTGACACAACTACTGTAAGGGAATCATCAACTAACGATATTACAATGCAATCAATGGTTTACGATGCGATGAATGCATACCAATACTTGAATATTAGCAATTATATGACATGTTAAAGGCTAGTGAAAGAGAAATGTGAGAAGGCATTCCTTCTAGTTATTCCCAACTATCAACTACTGCAAGGTTATCAAATATAAAAGCAGAAAATCATTTCTCAGAACGATGTTACAGTGATATTTGTCAATTGATGTCATGGTTGCTCTCTGCTGATAACACAATGATTGATAGCTTCTATAGTAAAAAAAATTATTGAGGGGTTTAGATTTGCTTGTAGAGAAGATTGATTGTTGTGTAAATAATTGTATGATATTTTGAGATGAAGACAGTGAACTAATTGAATGCAAAATCTACAGTCACCCTCGTTATAAGCATTGTAGTCGCATATTAGGGAAGAAGAAGAAAAATATTGCATGAAAAGTTATGTATTACTTCTCGTTAACTGTTAGACTTCAACGCTTATATGCATCTGCCGCAACAGCTTGCCACATAAGGTGACATCATGAGTATGTGCACAAAAGAGGTATAATATATCATCCTTGTGACTCCCTTACATGGAAACATCTTGATACAATATTTTCCTCTTTCGTAATGGAACCACGTAATCTAAGACTTGGACTTTCCGCAAATGGATTTCAATCATTTGGTCAGTCGAGACAACAATATTCATCTTGATAAGTTATATTAACAGCGTATAACTTACCGTCATGGATGTGCATGAAAGACGAATTCATATTCCTTACTGTGCTTATTCCTAGTCCAACCAATCCGAAATAGAAGATAGATATTTTCTTGTAATTTCTGATTGTCGAGCTGAATGAATTATAGAATATAGGGTCAGAGACTTATGATGTTACAAGTCGCATTAATTTTATCTTGCATGATGCCTTATTATGGACGATTAGTGATTTTTCAACATACTCAATGTTGTTAGGATGAAGTACGTCTGGTAAGCTAGCATACCCACATTGCATAACAGAGTCTGATTCATTTTCTTTACCTTCTAGTGGGAAGGTATCTTGGTTTGATAATCACCGTAAATTTTTATAAGTTAAACACCCTTTCAAGCGAAATAAGAAAAATTTCATTAAAAATATTGTAGTAAAAAAACTTCCACCAATAGTTTGTTAGGACCGAAAGAATTTAGATATTTTCACAATGATATGATATTATCTACTTTAGGCCTAAGCCCTCATGATTTTATTTTTGGGTTTTATCCAAAAGGTCTCATACAAATGGAGATATCTTTCCCTTATAAGTTCATGATCTTTCCCATGTATTTTCAATGTGGGACGTTATTTGCAACCTTGTAACCCCAACAAACCCTCCCCCTCAAACGAAGGACCACAGACCCCTCCTCAAGCGAAAAGTCTATCTATTTCACGTCCGATCCTTGACCCACCAGGTCTTCCTGCCCCTTAGTCCAACCAACCTACTAGGTCTTTCTACCCCTCAGTCCACTCTATCTACTAGGACTTTCTGTCTGGTGTTTGGTCCTCTTGATCCAAACACGGGAGCCCCCGTTTCCTTTGTTCGAAGTCAATATTCTACTCACATAGCTCGATTAGACCATAACTCTTATGCACAGTCGGCGGTTAGACCTTTGACAGTCCGGGCTCTGATACCAATTATTAAAATCGAACGAATTTAGATATCTTTACAATGGTATGATATTGTCCATTTTGGGTCTAAGCCCTTATGGTTTTATTTTTGGGTTTTACCCAAAATGCCTCATACCAATGGAGATATCTTTCCCTTATAAACCCATGATCTTTCCCATGTGTTTTCAATGTGAGACTTTATTTGCAACCTTACAACCCCAACATAGTCTACTCAGGTAAAGAAATCATTTACCAAATAGACAACTTTGAATTTCTACCAGTATCTCATAGTGATTCTGATTAGATAAATAAATACATTATTAGAATATGCAAGTATGGTTGGAAGAAAAAAAAGTATTTTATGAGAGCTGTCATATTGGAAGTATCTACTCATTTAACATAATTTAGATGTGATGCATATTGAGAAAAATTTCTTCGATGATACCTTCAAAACTGTGATGAATGTGCCTGGAAGAACTAAATACACTGCAAAATCATGTGAGAAATTAAAAGAACTAGCTAGTAGACCAGAGTTGCATCAAGATGAAATAACCAATAAATTTTCAAAGATTTGTTATATATTCAACAAAGATAGTAAACAAACTTTATGTAGTTTGTTAAAAAAATCAAATTTCCATATGGGTATGCCTCGAATATGGCTCGATGTGTGGATATGAATAGGTTAAAGATGTTTGGAATAAAGAGTCATGACTGTCACATGTTCATGCAAATACTTATTCCAATAGTTTTCCATGACCTACTTCCTAATAATGTTTGACAAACACTTGCAGAATTGAATCTGTTTTTCAGAGATTTCACAGTGAGATATATTATGACGGTCAATATGCTTCAACTAAAAATAGATATTCCTCTCATACTATATAAGCTGGACCGCATATTCACACATAGTTTTTTTGATTTAATGAAACATCTACCAATACATTTACCTTACGAGGCATGACTAGCTGGTCCTGTGCAGTATAGATGGATGTATCCATTCAAATGGTTTTTGAAGAAATTAAAAAATAATGTTCGTAAGAAAGTAAAAGTTGAGGGATCAATATGTAATACTTATCTAGTTGAAGAAGTAACTTCTTCCTGCTTATATTATTTTGCTAATAATGTGAAAATTAGATATCGCAAGTGTTCTAGAAATTCTGATGATACTTAGCTGATAGACTCAGAGATGCTTTTTATTTTCAAGTTTTCTAGTAAGTCAATGGTGTATCTATTTCTAGATGTTTAACTCAACAAGAATACTATGTTGCAAGAATATACATACTCTTAAACTGTGATGAGGTCAAACCCTACATACAGTGAGTTGACTTCTCTAATCAAACATTTATCCCGTTTTATTTGTTTGCTATCTCAATTGTCTTAAAATTACCTTTTATGACAGCTTATATGAACAACAACAACTACTACAAAATCTATCAATGGTGTAAGTGATGTAGCTGAAAAGTTAGAGATGGAATTTATTTTATGATTTCAAATCTACGTAAGTTAGAGATTTTTTCATGAATTTTTCGTTCATGTGTATTAAGTCCTATCTTAATTTATATCATAACTATTTTTATAGGTGAAAAACCATAGAATATCAAATGTGCAAGATGAAAAGATAATGAATCTTACATCAGGACTCCTCCGTAAAATAATTGGGTACTTTGGTTACTATGTTAATAACTTCAAATTCCACATGACACAATGAGATTCATGGAGATTAACATATAATTCTGGTCTTTGCGTTAAAGGATCTATGGACAACAATAACACTGAGTTTGATTACTATGATAGACTTAACAAAATATTTATGGTATGATCCAACCCCAAGAACATGTATCAAAATACATGCAAACTATAATTTAGTTGAGGTTAATGCAAATAAAAAGTTCAACAAGTTTGAATCTTTCATTTTTGCAATACAAGCGGGTCAAGTTTTCTATCTAAAAAAAATGATTAACCAGGTCGGGTAACGTCGGATCTGGGGTGACCGGCCCGGCCCCACGAAAGTTTCCCACCGGCCACCAGGGTAAATCGGGAAGCACTAATGGAGGCATATCCAAATGACCAGCATTCTTAGGTTCACTTCTCATTGGAGGAAAAATTCCCTGCAATGCGCCACAACTGAGATTCGAACCTTAGATTCCTTGGTTATCCATTGGAGGGTCTAATCATTGCACCATTGCCCCGGGGGCGTGTGGAGTCATGGAGTCATGAACGAGAGATTAAGAGAGAGAGAGAGAGAGATCCAGTGAGAGCAAATTATCAACAGGAGGGGAATTGGATTGGGGAAAACGATTCTAGAATTTCGATTTCATTATGATGCTAGTTGATGTACTATAAATTATTTAACTCCTTGCCCTCTATGTTTATGCTCTTATAGGGATTCTAATCACATTACCAGTATGGACCCGTGAAGGTTACACCGGAGTATTTATACTATTTTCTTTCAATGCTATTAAATAAAAGAGGTAACATAAAAAGTCTCATTAATGGGATACTTCCTATAACATGAAGGCCCCCCGGTCATACAGTCTAGATTACACAAGTCACTTCCTAATGTTAAATTGGTGAAAATCCATTAAACTCTAATTAGTTAATCCCTTTCGAAGAATTCGTCCTCATTTCAAGGTAATGACTCTAGAAAGTCTGGTTAAAAGGATACCTTCTGTCACTAAAGCCCCCCCGGTCATATAATCTAAATCATCTCATCTACATGGTGATCAATCATTCACTTCTAATTGCATTCACCACACACACATTTAATCAAACACAAACAAGGCACAACACAAGTAGAACAAGTCATAAACATCCTATAGAATAAGGAAATGGGCAAATCCATAGTTTATACATCAACATCACATCAAAACTACTCCCTACATCCTAAAATCCGAAGAATCTACTCCATAGCAAGGGAATTACAAATCAAATATAATGAAAGAAACATTCTTACAATCCAAACAGAGAAATGCATAGCGAGATGATATTGATGTCTTCGGATGAAACCCTTGCTCAGATTATAGACGGATAGTCGAAATCTGCTTCGAAAATGGACCTTGTGGGTTCCCTAAAAGGGAAAACCCTCTCCCCCTTGCAAAGGGGATCTTGTTCCCTTTTATAGCGCCCCCCCCCCCCCAACATGTGCTTTAAAGACCATGGAAAATTCGTTAAAGCAAGGCATGGTCGAACCATGGAGCTATTTGGTCTTTATTTTGGAAAAGGAACGACCGTGTCTGGGAGGCATGGCCAAATCGTGAAGCTTCCTAGAATTGCATGGAGACACGGCTGAAAAGGCACGGCCAGACCGTGAATGTTGCTAGAAAAGTTAGGGATGCTGCTGAAAAGGCATGGTCGTGCCTTAGAGGCACGGCCGGGCTGTGTGGCTTGCTAGAGAGGTTGGCTGATTAAGCATGGTCATGCCTAGGAAGCACGACCTTGCTTTGGCTGAAGAAGGCACAGTTGTGCCTATGAGGCACAACCTTGCTTTGTTGTTTTCCCTCCAAGCTTGCTCCAATGTTCGTTTTGCTCTATTTTTGCTCTAAATTGCATCCTGTCTATCAAAATATGAAAAAAAACATATCTCCGAACCAAAGGAGTAAAAACAGTCACGTAACAATGAAATTGGGTGTGATAGAGTAAATCATGCTCATGAAATGCGAGTCAATATGCGACAAACAATGTCTAAAAACATGCATAATCTACGCACATCACTTGACCTTGTGTTCAATTTAAGTTTAACCATTGACCAACTAAGTGCACATTTCAAGTTTCATCTTCCAGGTCATAGCGAGGCACAAAGGCCTTCTTGGATATCGGAGCAACGATCACTTTCTAAGACAAAGCTAATTCATGAAATTGAACACATAGCTAATCAATTGAGAAACCTTGGTCTAACTAGCCTTAGATGTGGAGAGATAGCTTCACTTAGTTCCACTTAGCTAAGCAGACCAAGTAGGGTATTCCTTACCCCACCTGACTACCTAAATCAAACTTCTCTAATGTACTATCATCTCGTCCTACCCTGATACTATATGGCAAGTGTCAAGCAAGAATAAAAACTAAGCATGCATTTAAAAAAATAAACAAGCAATCAATTTATCTAATAATGAAAATGTTTTTCCGATTGGCTCCCCATTGAGCATGGCTAAGATAAGATCTATCCAAGACATGTACATGATTTTGAGGGACCTAATGCTAGTTCGTTTCGACTTCATTAATCAGATCAATTTTTTGAACTCATGCTTGGATTCTAGGTTTGTTTCGATTAACTAAAGACATGAACGATTGTTTTTTATTGTATTTTGTTTTGAATCCAAGTCCGGTTCAGTTGTACACGGCTCAATAAGACCCAAGAAGCATATCTAGGCCTTTGGATTCCATAGCAAACTTTTCCAATGAACCTTTAAGTTTGGTAACCTTGTCTTTTAGATTGGAATTCTCTTCCTGAAGTTGTTGGACTTGAGTTGAGGTTCCGACCTAAACCGATTTCCAAACTCGGGTTAGTCTACTCCTTGAGGAGTTCGATCTCCTTTATGAGTGATTTGATCCGGATGTTGGATTTTTCTAATTTGTGAGTAAGATAAGTAATTACACTAAACAAATTAGATTCTACATTTGAACTTACATTGGGGTTAGGCCCTTCGGAAATGGATACGGATCCGTGGCTTAATTTGGACTCGGCTTCGGATTCAAACTCGATCTCGGACTCGAACTCGGTTCTAACCATCATTTCCAGGTGACTATGTTGCTCTTCTTCTTCTTCGAAGGATGAAGAATCGTCCCACGTTGCCTTTAGAGCCATTTTCGTCTGATGGTTCTTCTTCTATAATTTTGGACACTTGACTTTGAAGTGCCCCTTTTGGTTGCACTCATAGCAGGTGGATTCAGATTTTCAGGTAGAGGTTTGGTTTGATCCATTATTCTTGCTTTGTATTTACCTTCTTGATTTCATGTGTGTTGAACACTTTTTTCTTATTTACCAATTTTAGGATGAGGTTGACTAATTTTGCGGTGGTCTCATCATCGTCGTCAGATTCAGACTCTTTTGAATGTTGTTCAACTATTGCCTTTTGCTTGTTCTCCTTTAGTTGTCTTGCAAAAAGAGTCATACCCTTCTCGGCTTGTCTTGTATTAGTCTGCTCATGGAGTTCATGTTCAAAAAATAATTGATCTAACTTAATGTTAGACAAGTCCCGGGAGACCTTGTAAGCATCGATTATCGATGCTCACAAGTTGTTTCTCGGGAAGGCTCTTAGAGCGTACCTTATGATGTCCCGATTCTCCACTATTTTTTTGATTGCGTGCAGTCCGTTGAGTATGTTTTGCAAGCGGACATGGAGTTGACTGACAGACTCTCCTTCCTACATGGTTATGTTGTACAAAATATTTAAAAGTAAATCCCTTTTGCTTACCTTAGTGTTAGATGTCTCTTTGTGGAGTTTGATTAGTTTGTTCTACAGAATCTGCGCACTGATGAAGGGGCTGACCCGACTGAGCTCCTCTTAAGTCAAGCCACACTGGAGTGTCTAAGTTGCTTTGGCGTCTGCTTATATTTGCTTCTTTAAAGATGGGTTCCAATCCTCGCAACCTAGTGGACTTCCGTCTTGTTTGGTAGGTAGAGTGAACCCGGTCTGGATAGAAATTCATATGTCTACCTGAGTCTTCAGGTGGAATTCCATGCGACTCTTCCAGTAACCGAAGTCATCTCCGGTGAAGAGCAGGGGACAAGCTGTGTTGTAGCCCTCTTGGTGTGCCATTTGGAAACTTTGCATGCAATAGGAAAAAAAAACAATGCTCCAAGACTCGATCATGGATTAGTAGTGCGAGAAGAATAAAGTACCCAAAGGGAAAAAGCCGCTTGAGTGGTGTTGTACCAATTTTGAGCAATTATGAAAAACCAAAAAATTTATCAAAAGAGATGATTGTACCAATTCTGACTAAGAACGAAAAACTAAAAATGAAAGTGGAAAATAAACAAGTTCTATCGGTGGTTGCATCAATTTCGAGCACCCTACTCTGATACCCATTATTGGATCGAGAAAGCGCCAGAGGGGGGTGAATAGTGCATTTCATATGTGTTCGAAATTTGTTCCAAAAGCAAAGTCGTGCAATGGAATAGTTAAAGCAAAATAGAAAATAGGCAAGTTGGTTTTGCTTAGTTCGCAACCTCGTGGCTACTACTCCAAGGCCCGTAGTCACTTTGACCGCTTTCGATAAGCAATCACTATTAACTTTCTTCTCGAAAGAGAAAAAGGTTCACTTATTTTACAAAGTTAGGGTTTGGTAATAATCTTATTGACCCTTAGAATAATTTGTATAAAGAGAAGCGATAATGAAAAATAGAAGCAACTAATTATGTATTACCAAAAGCTAGGCTCGTTTGAGCTCGTAGTGGCGTTGTGGCGTTGTTGCGTCATTGGAGCTTGAGTGTAGCAGCATTTTGAAGTTAGGGAGGCATAGAGTAGCTCTTCAAATTATTGATCTGAGGTTCTCGTCGAGACTTTCTTTTATAGCTGACTCCGAGTGCCTAGATTGGCTCAGGGCGCCTCCAGCGAGGCCTATCCGATTCTACACCGTCTATGACTTGGCCATCTCCAGACACCTGGATCCCTTCCAAGCGCCTGACCTGCTAACGTGGCAGTATCTAGATGAAGCTCTATCCGACTTCTTCATCATCGAGTTTATCCCTTCCCGGGTGCCTGGATCCCTCCTAGGCGCTTGGAAGCTGATGTGCACCGCCCAATCAAGGCATGCCAACTCACCTGGACGTGGGCCTCGGTTTCGAGCTAATAGGGCGCTTGGATTCACTTTGGGTGCTTGGACCTCCGATCATCTGAAGTCACTGATTCTTCCCAACTTCCAAGTATCTCTTTCTGCATCACAATGTTAGCACAAGCAAATAATATTATTATGATTAATAGCTTTCCAAGTTGTATGGTCTCAACTTTAGGTCTCCCGTGAAACTTTAGGTTGAACCAACACCTACTACTCTTCTTCCGAGAGCGCGTCCTCACCACTCTACTCAGGAGAGTTTACCTAGTGGCAAATCTTGGTCCACCCGACCTGTTTGGACTTTTACTTAGCTTGATATTGACCTAGGGACTTTCCACTAGACCTTCGGCCCTCAACCTATCTAGACTTCCTATCTAGTGTCCTCGACCCCCAGGGCTTTCTGCCTGGTATCCTCGATCCCCAGGGCTTCCTGTCCGATGTCCTCAATCTGCCAAGACTTCCTAGCCAATCCCTCCGACCAGGACTTCCTTGCCTACTCCCTCCAACTAGGACTTCCCTGCCTAGTCTCTCTAATCATGACTTCCTTGCCTATTTGCAACTAAGGCTTTCCTGTGAATTTGATTAGCACATTAGAATACCACATGACTTAACTTTGATCTTTTACCAATATCAAAACTTAGATTTGATCATATAGTGCTTCTTGCACTAACATAATGCACTTCTTAAATATTCTACTTGTAATTTCAGTGAAGCATTTTCACATTTAAGCTCATCAATTTTATAGAATCATTTTTATTATGCAAGCAAGTAACACATGTCACATTTTTATCTCTAAGAGATTTCAATTCATGTTGTAAATTTTTAACTATACCTTTGAATTTTGATAAGGCATTTGCTAAGCATGTAATGGCAGAATATAATTTATCTAATTTTAGATAAGTTACCTCATCATCACTAGATGATGACTCACTTGAGGACTCCACATCTCTTCGTGGCTTTCTTCTTCACTTGCATTGATCTCAACGTCATTCAATGCCATTAGTGCCAAGTGCCTTGAAGTCTTTCCTTCATCTTCTTCTTCCAGTGAGCTTGAAGAGGAATCATCCCATGTGGCCTTCAATGTCTTCTTCTTCTTTGTCTTTTCTTCTTGTTTTTGTAATTCAGGGCACTCAAATTTGTAGTGACTCTTCCTTTACATTCAAAACAAAGAACATCATATTTTAATTTTGATTTTGCCGGAGACTTACCTCTCTTCTTGTTTTCTCCAAAGACTTTCTTCACATCCTTCTTATTGTATTTTCAGCTCCATCGCATCATTTCCCTGACAAAGTTTGTCATCTTGCTTGAAGAGAACTCCTCTTCGTTGTCCATTTCTAGTTCAGATTCAGAGGAATCCTCCCTTTTCTTTTCCTTCTTATTTCTTGTTTCACCTGCAATTGAAGTCATATCTTTTTCCTTATGACTTGCATTAGCTTGTTCATGCAATTCCAATTTGCAAAACAATTCATCTAATTTAACAATAGACAAATCCCTTGAAATCTTATAGACATCAATCATTGGTGACCATAATGAGTTTCTTAAGAAAGATTTAAGTGCATACTTGATGAGGTCTTGATTCTCCATACTTTCTCCAACCCAATGAAGACCATCGAGGAGTTCCTTGGACCTCCCATGTAGTTGACTTATCATTTTTACTTCCTTCATGACGAAATTCTGCATTTGATTTATGAGGAGGTCCCTCTTTGCAATTCTTGAGTCCTTTGTTCCTTCATTCAGCTCAATGAGCTTGTCCCATGGCTCCTAGGTGCTTCAGAATGGACTGATCTTGTTCAGTTGCTCAAAAGTTAGTCTACATTGCAAAGTTACTATCGCTTTTGCATTTGCTTATGCCTTCCATTTTTGTTCAGTAAACCATCTTTCAGATTCCAGAATTTTTCCATCTTCTGAGGTTGGCACAGTGAAACCCTCGGTCACAAAGAACCATAAGTTAATTTTGGTCATGAGCAGATGCTCTATGCGGCTCTTCCAGTAGGTGAAGTTATTTCCTTCAAATAAGGTGGTCAAGTAGTGTTGTGGCCCTCTTTCAAAGACATATAAATTGTTTAAATCTTTGTTCCTTTGGATGTGAGTCCTCCGAGGTGACCTTGCTCTATACCACTTGTTATGACATTGTGATCTAGAGGGGGGTGATAGCGTTAATGGCTTCGTCGTTGAGAATGTAGCAGAAACCTTGAAACAAAACTAACACAGCACAACACAATGCTATCAAGTTGGTTTTAGTTGGTTCACTGCCTCCCTGCATCCAAGGCTAACCAGCATTCGACCACCTCTATTGATTTCCTCATTCACGAATCAAATCTGAAGGCAGAGAAACCTTCTACAGCAGTATTACAACACACAATAAAAAAAATGAAGCAAGAAGTTACAATGAGTTACTTGAGAGATTTGACTTCTTCTTCTTAAAATTCTTGCACCAAGGATGGAGGTTGAGCTCAAAAACTTCTCAACAAGAACTTAGCACGAAAACTTTGGTTTGAGATGAGAGCTCTACCTACAAACTGGTCCCTTTTTTGCTTTTATATGAATGTTTGACTCGAACTGAACTGTAGGCTTCATTTTAGACTTTAGTTGACTAATGCACACCATCAGTCGATTGATATGGTCTCTGACAACTATTCCTGTCGTTTAACGACCACTGAAACTTCTCAAATCTATTTGATTTTGTCGATTATTTGAACATCAGTCCACTATTGAATTCAATCAATCGACTAATAGCAATCAATTGAATATTGCAGTCAAATTGATTTCCTTTTGTTCAATTTCTTATTGATATCAATCGACTGATGTCATTAGTTGAATCAAGCAGCTGAGTTGATATGCTTCTGTTTGATTCCCGATCAACATCGGTTGACTGTTATCCATTAACAATCAATTGTTATCCATTAACAATTGACTGATTCCATCAGTTGAATCGAGCAACTGAGTCAATATTCTTTTGTTCAATTCCCGATTGACATCAGTTGATTAATGCAAAGCATTAGTTGATTGATACTTGGACCGAAACCAGAACAGAAGCCTTTCTTCTATTTTTGAGAGTATCATTTGATTGATACATATGTATCAGTTGACTATTTATCTATTATCATCCATTCGAATGACTAAAATCGCCTAAACTTCTCCACCCTAATTTCCCAAGTACTCGATGCTAGATGAACTTCCTTGGACTTAAGTGTTTGAAGCTTCCTTGTCTCCGGATCTTCATTCTTCATCTTCCCTTGCATATGATTCCACGATCTGCTTGGGTTTCCATCTTTTGCCAAGAATTCGGTCCTTGACCTTCTTGGACTTTCATTTCCTTGCATCCAGTCTTCCGATTTGCATAGACTTCTTCTTACCAAGAATCCAATTCTCGACCTTCTTAGACTTTTCTTTCCTTGCATCCAGTCTTTTGACCTTCATGAACTTTTCTTACACACTCGTTACATAAGTGAGATCTCATTTCATTCACCTAAACTTAAATTCTATAAAAACTAAGGACATAGCCAGAAATTTCATATTAGAGGGGGGAGGGGACGAAAGATGTGTGATTACGTTGAGGAGGGGCAGCAGTGTCGTTGCCTCTCATTCGCCTTCAATTGGGGAGGGGGGGGCATCGCCCCCCGACTCTGTCCCTAATCAAAACATCAAAATTATATTTCTTGGGCATGATTACATGTCATATCTATTAAGAATGAGTATTGATCGACCAAATTCAAAGTTAAAATAGGTGATTTGAAAGTCATTGATTTAAGAAACTTACTTGGTTAGAGTACTCTCCTTCGAAGGTTGTTGCATTTTTCTTTCCATTCTTCTTGTTTGAACATAAGCATCCTCACAATCCTGTATTTATGATGGATGGATTCAAATATTGGAAGCGATTTAATGATGGGGATAGATGCACATTTTTATGCATATAGGATGCAATACTTCATCATATAACAATGTTATAGAATATCTTGATAATTTGATGAATATGCCTCATCATATTGATAAAGTGATGAATGCCCAATCTTCAAAAACAAAAAGAAGAACAAATTGTGACTTATAGAAACTATTGAAAGCATTCGATGACTCACATTGCAAGCATGTGTATTTAAAGGGCATGATGAATCTTCATCTTTTAATAATCACGAAATTTTTATTGAGATGATAAAATTTATGGGGGAAATCAATGAGAGTATAATTCACTTAGAGAAAGCTCCAAAAAATCTAAAGTATAATTCATCAGATGTTTAGAAAAATGTCTTGAATATTCTTGCTAATCAAATGAGAACCAAGATTCGTGAAGAAATCAAAGATGCCAAATTCTGCGTTTTAGTTAATAAACAAGAGATACATCTAACAAGGAGAAGATGGCTATTGTATTAAGATTTGTGGATATTGATGGCTTTTTACGAGAGCGATTCTTTGTCATTGTACATGTGACTGATACAACTACTACAACACTTAAGAAAGAAATATCTTATGCTCTTGGTCATTATGACTTGCATATCCACAACATGTAGGGAGAAGGATATGATGGTGCTAGAAATATACGTGACTCTTGGAATGGATTATAGACTCTTTTCTTGAAAGATTGTTCATGTGCATATTATGTACATTGTTTCACTCATTAATTTCAACTAGCATTAACTGTAGCAACTGAAAAAGAGGTATCCATTTGGTTATTTTTTTAACATTAAATTCCATTTGTAATCTTATTAACACATCTCCTAAACGTCATGCTGAGTTACATTCTACTCAAAGAATTGAAGTAGCGCATATGGTATCTACTGGCGAATGTGATACCGATAGAGGATGTAATCAAATTAGAATTTTACTATAGCTAAAGACTCGTTGGAGTTTTAATTTTGACTCAATTTGTAGCATGATTGATATATATAGCTCTATGATTACTGTGTTATAAAACATGGTGGATGATGGGTCTGTAGGACCGAATCGTGCGATGGAGGAGGGTAAATATCGCGCTTTTAAAACTTATTTTCCTTTTAACAAAACAATGATAGAGATACACAACGGAAAAATAAAGTACGAAAGACTTGGTCGGTTACTTGGTTCACAGTTTAACGATTGTTAGGACCGAAAAAATTTAGATATCTCTATAATGATATGATATTGTCCAATTTGGGCCTAAGCCCTCATGATTTTATTTTTGGACTTTACCCAAAAGGTCTTATACCAATGGAGATATCTTTCCCTTATAAGTCTATGATCTTTTCCATGTATTTTTAATGTGGGACTTTGTTTGCAACTTTGCAACCCCAATAATCCCCCCTCCCCCTCAAATGAAGGATCACAAGGCCTCCTCAAGCGAAAAGCAAATCCGTTTAATGTCTAATTCTCGACCCACCGGGTCTTCCTGCCCCTCGATCCACCTGACCTACTAGGTCTTTCTTGCCTAGTCACAACTATGGCTTCTATGCCTGGTTGTCCACCAGGATTTTCTGCCTGGTGTCTGGTCCTCTTGCTCATGACATGGGAGCCTCCACTTCCTTTATTCGAGGTTAATATTTTACTCACATGGCTTGATTAGACCATAGCTCTTATGCACAGTCGACAGTTAAACCTTCTGGCAGTCCAGGCTCTAATACCAATTATTAGGACCAAAGAAATTTAGATATCTCCACAATTGCATGATATTATCCACTTTAGGCCTAAGCCCTTATGATTTTATTTTTGGATTTTACCCAAAAGACCTCATACCAATAAAGATATCTTTCCCTTATAAGTATATGATCTTTCCCATGTGTTTTCAATGTGGGGCTTTGTTTGCAACCTTACAACCCCAACAACGACTGCTACTCCAAGGCATACGATCCCTTGGACCATTTCATATAGGCGATTCACTAATGTTTTCCTTTTGAAAAAAAAATAGAGGAAGAGAAAACCGTACAAAGGATGAAGAGAATAGTAACAAACTATTATCTCTTTAATTTAAATGCAAGTAAAATATACTGACAACGTAGCATGTAGAATGTAGTTGTAGGTTGTCAGAGAGCCTCTCAACGTAGCAGTAGCAACACTTGCATGAACTGAGCAGCAAAGAAAGATGGATCGATGAGAGAATTGGATACTGAGACTCGAAACTTGAGGCTTGCTCTAATCCGATAAGATCAATCCTGCATAATCCGCTTGAACTTCCTTTACTATTTAA
Organism: Hedychium gardnerianum; assembly: GCA_038050645.1. NCBI lineage: Eukaryota > Viridiplantae > Streptophyta > Magnoliopsida > Zingiberales > Zingiberaceae > Hedychium > Hedychium gardnerianum. The sequence continues at coordinate 24,696 of JBBUKS010018952.1, forward strand.
TTTGATCGCATTGAATCTGGTCTTTCCATATGCATTCAATTGATTGATCCTCCTGATCAGTCGCCTGAACTTATATTTCCTTTTTAGCTGGATTTGAATTTGATCTATGTCTATTCGCTTGGATCGGTCGACTGAACGACCATGTTCGATCGACTGAACCATCATGTTCGGTCGATCCAACCCTTCGGTTAACCAAAAATTTAATTTTTCTACAAAACAAAGTTAACACAATAACAACAATAAGGAGATATGCATGAATCAAACTGACAGTCAAGACTGTTTAATCTTGACTTAGAAACTTCCGTTGGTTTCTTTAGTCAAATCAACGCTTAAGGTTGTCCAAACTTAGATGCATCCTCACTGCCTTCCAGAACTAAAAGGTCTCTATAGGTCTTGCCTTACTTACCTGTCAAACATCCAATCTGGTTGACCTATTTGGACTTCTTCTTCTTCTTAGTGTCCGATCGACCCACTAGGACTTTCCTTACTCGATGTCTGGTCTAGCTGACGAATCAAATGTTCCGCCTGATCAACTCATCTGATTTTCTATCTGGTGTCTGATCCTTCTGATCCACTAAGACTCTCTTGTCTAGTGCCTGGTCCTCGTGACCCACTAGGTCTTTCTGATGTCTAATGTCCTGTCTTCCTCACCTATTAGGACTTTCTATGTTAAGTGACTTGCACACTTAACTCATATATTAAACACATAATATCTAACTTTAAACCTTTTTCCAAACATCAAAATACAAGTTTGATTATCGGTGCTACATGCACCAACAATCTCCCCCTTTTTGATGTTTAACAACACAGTTTAAAGTTAGAAAAAAATATACCTTTCTTTCACCAAAGTTTAACATGTTTTTTAACAAAACTTAACTTTAGCTCAAAGCAATTAAACTTAAATTAAGATCAGAAAGATTAGCTAACTTAAACTTAGATCACAATGTTAGAGTTTAAGTTAAAGTAGATCAAGACTTGATAACTTTAACAACTTAAACTTTAGCAAAAAAAAATAATAAGTAATCAGTTCATGATTTATGTTGAAAGTTCAATAAAATTTGAAATAACTAATTAAACTTAACTTCAATCCAAGTCTAAGTTCTAGTTCTAAGTTTTCTAAATTCATTTTACTCTCAACTCAACTTTAAATTTATCTCTCCCCCTTTGACACACATCAAAATAGAGATCATTGCAATTTTTCAAGGAATATTCTTTAACCTTTGACAAAATAATATCAAATTTTTTGCAAAAGCTTAAAAATATTTTCCAAGACATTAATGCAATTTTCAAAGGAATTTTGAAAAACAATTTTTCAAGGAAATATTTTCAAAGGTATATTTGAAAATCATTTTCCCAAGGATTTTTAAAAGACATTAAAATTCTTTTCACAAACATTTTAAACAAATATTTTCAAAGGAATTTTTGAAAAATATTTTCAAAAACAATTTACCAAAGTATTTTTCAGAATAAGTTTTCAAGCATTTTTCTAAGGCACACATGATGTATAGGCAATCAATCATACATAGATCAAGCATATAAAAGAAACCATACTTAATCATACATAATTCAAATCAATCGAACATGAAGTCAAGTCATCGAATAAGTCAAACATAACCATGAGTCAAGCTACCAAATATAGAGTAGATAGTAGTCTAGCCAAAGTAGGCATCCAATCAAATGGAGGAGGCTGTTGGATGATACGCCAAGCCTAAAGAAAGTCAAATATCGAGTCCAAACATTCGTCGATCGAATCCATACGTTCATCGATCAAATCCAATCATCTATAAATTTGCTGAAACTCCCTCTCAAATCGGGCATCTGGCTCGGAAGGGCCTACCTGAGCATGGTCTGGTGCGAGCAGTCCTAGGAGTGGGGTTTGTGAAATTTCATTGCATGTTGGTATTTGCACTTCCACTTCCTCTAGCTCTTCGGCAGGTATAATTCATTTGTGATGCTCCTTGAAGACTTGGGTCTAGCCAACAACTTTTATCTCAGCCAAGGATAACTTTCTAATGTCTAACTTATCATAATGAAGGGATATGGGCTTAACATTACCTACTGCAGTGTTTATGCCATTTGATCCTAGTATTGCAGTGGCAATGTGACAAAAGGTCATGTGGACTGTTCCAGATGAACTGTATCTGGAATAATGGATTATAGTCTTGAAGACCCAAAGTCCTATGTCAATGTTAATATGATGCTTAAGTGCATACATGAGGAAAAGGTGATATGGTCTAATGACAGCTTGATCCCTAGTGGCTAAGGGAAGAATGCAACCTACAATGGCTTTATAATATGCATTATCTTGTGGACTTAAATCAACATAGTTCATTACTTTGGGTCTAGGAACCTCAAAGAAGTTAGCATACATGAGATCTAAGGTTAGATGAGAATAAGGTTCAGGTAAGGTTTCAGGATAGATAGGGAAGTAGTATAATTGATCATTTGTGACTCAAGCATCAAAATAGTACCTGATTATGTTGAGATTGAAGAAAAAATCTTGACATGCTACCCTTGTTTTGTAATGAAATTCATCGATCTGAACAAGATTATGATAGAATTTGGCACAAAGATCAAGATTCACATAATGCATGCAAGAAACTAGTTTGATCAATGCATAGTAGTTGATTACCTCAACTATATTTGGACAGTATGTGTTGTAGAATGATATGTCTAAATACTTGGGATGAAACTCTCTAGTTTGGAAAGTACGTCTAAGTTCATCCGCAGGAAACCTAGGATCTTGGTTGGGGTTCGATGGGCCAACCTGGTCTTGGGTGTTTTGGCTTTTCTTTTGACTATAAAAATTTGTGAAAATAAGTAAAGACATTAAATAGGAAATGAAGGGGCGGTTTAGAATTATTATCGAGGCATCATGGGTATTTCGGAGAGTTACGAATGGTGTTGGAGGGTTTCGGGAGGCTTTGGAACCTTGTTTACGGTGCTAGAAGAAGATGAGAGGAGAGGTTTTTGGATGAGGGTTCGGTCTCCCTCAACTTCATTTTTATAACGCCTGATCGATCGACTAATCAAGGGGGTCAATCAATTGTTCCCTTAACTACCCCGATAGTCGAGGTTGAAAATGATCAGTTTTCATAGGTTTGATCACCTGATTAGTGACCAGTTGACTAGAAACATTGGGTCATGTCACCTTTTTCAAGTTCTAAGGTGTATCAGTCGATTGATTAGGTATCAATTGATTGGAATTCGAATGGTCAAGTCAACAATTGGTTTTTTATGGTTTACAAGATGATCGGTCGATTGAGTATGTCTTTTCAATCAGATTTGATGGTCAAACTTTGATGTTGAATTAGGGTTTTGATCATGTCCGATTGACTGAACAAGTATGTTCGGTCGACCAGATGTTGTTTTTCAAAATAATTTATTTTAAAATAACACATCTAAAAATTTGTCCTTAAAGAAATATCTAACCCCTTTTTCCTTTACTTAATTGATACTGAATGATCAATGAGTTTAATTTGGAGTTAGTCACTTTAGTGATCATTTTGAGTTTAAACTCGTTGGTTCATGTTGATGCACTTGTCTGTATCTAGAATTAGGAGTAGATCATAACATCTCACGCCCATCTACGTGGCTCAGTATATAAATATGTTAACTCTTAAGTGTTTGTGAGATGCAAAAGCTACCTAGATCTATAGGTTCATGCAATCTACGATAGAGCCTAGGCTAGTTCCAGAAAGAAGTGAAAATAGATAAGTAAGATATTAACACAAGTCTATTCTACTTATCTAATAATTTCCTAATTCTTATGGATTTAAGCTGAGTAGACATATTGAAGAAGTTATGAATTTGTTAATTTTATTTAACGTCGCATCCATTCTAAGTGATCAAGTGAGGTAACGTTATGGGTCGTGTGAGATGATTTTTCAATTTGAAGATAATTAGTCTAAGATGGTTTAATCTTGTGTTAGATTTAAATTTATCTTTGGGTCCGCCACGCAAGTATTTTTAGGATAAACTTCATGGTTGTGGTGAGTCACAAGGATCATTAAAGTAACCATGTGCCTTGACAAAGTTTTCTCAAAACATCTTACCCAAGGACTTAATACTAAGTCTTGGTCTAACTAGTTCAAATTGGACTAAGGTAGCTTCAGCTAGATTCACTAAGCCAGTTGCACCAGGTCAAACACATATGATTCAACCTATACATGTATTTAATAGAGCTTCCTTAGCTTACTATCATCTCAACTCTCTCTGTTACCATTTGATCAAGATAAGACTACCTTTTTCCTATATTTATTCTATCTATCCGTTCTATATTAAGCATAAATTAAACATGACATTTGAATCATAAAATAAACAATTTAACAAAAAAAAATGAAAACAAAAGAACATTCTCCCCCTAAATCAAAGATACAATTTTATTTTTTCCTTTCCCTGGATCACAATTTTAATATTGTTTATCTACATAGTAAACATGATCTTTAGGAATCCAGAATTTGTTGTTTCCTATTTTGTTGAATGGATATGATTTTGGAACCCATGCTTGAACCTTTTTATTAACATTTCTATTTACTAAAGACATGTATGTTCTATGTTGAGTGTTAGACTTGAACCCTTTCAGTTTTAACTATCATATTTAGGTACTTAAAACCTGAAGTAAACTTTTTCAATGTTACCTTAAGCTCTTCAGCTTAACCTTTAAAGAGGGAATTATCTTCCTCAAGTTTTTGGACTTAGTTGAGGTTCCTTCTTGAACTTCGCTAATATATTGAAGAACTTATTATATTTGAGATGTGTCCTAAAAGCAATCGCCTTAAACATAGTCTTATTTATTTGATAAATAAAATTCACTATTTGGATGTGCATTCTATATGCATGTAATTCGGTCTTAAACTCAACTAATGAAGTCCATAATACAAAACATAGCATGAGAGAAATTATAATTGGATAACAATTAGTGGTTATCTCATCACGTGTAATTATGTACATATTAAAATCTTCCCTAGTCAATGAATTGATGAGACTGAATATCATCAATTCTGTGAAACTAGCACATGTTATACTCCTTAGTTTATACAAGCAGTCGATCCTCGCTGGTTGGAAACATAGGGATGTTGAGAGTTAACATGTGGAAGCTAGTTAAGAATAACTAGTTCATTGGATGTGACCTGCTATGAGACTTCATGTGGTTCTTTACATATCGATGAAGATCTCATTACAGCTCGACTACAAGTTTCCTTAGACTTGAAGTATTCAAGTCATCTTAGTCATGGAGGTTTATACTTTGACATCTTAGTTATACAATTCGTAGGAGGTGTAGTTACGGGATGATTAGGTATAAGTCAATATGTCCGATAATATTTGAATAGTCCATAGAGGATTCACCAATCTTTTTATAAGGAGACGTATACCCTATGACCTCTTATTAGGATTGTTACTCATAAGTCTTTGGCCAAAGTAAACATGTCAAGAGAATAGTCTTCTTGGACATATGTTTTTGAGTAATTTGAATCCACAAGACAAGAAATTACAATTTGGGTTAGGTGTGACATAGTCAGTCTAATGAAGACTGACACATAGACCATGTCCTGAACCAAGTGAGTATAAGATGAGTGAAAAGAACATAAGCATTAATAATTGTAGCTGCTGAAAGATTCAGAAATTGTTTTTAAGTCAACTGTGATTTTCTGGTCAATTGGGGTCATGATATACTACTAGGTGTCACTCATGATCTATTCATAATTAACGATTAATTATGAATGACCAATATAACCGGGAACCTATTGGGTCACACACACTATGAGTATATCTAAAAGACGCAAAATAAGTTTGAGAATAAGATTCTCAAATAGAGAAAGATTAAGTCTGGTTGGACCAAAAAAATGATAAATATGAAAAGTATTTGTTGGGACGGAAGTGTGTTTGGGCCATGCCTCTTGTAGGCGGGTTGGGCTCACTCATGTGACATGGGTTTGGTTATAAGCCATGCCTCTTGCAGACAGGTCAGGCTGGCTTATTGGGTATGGGTTTGGACTTGTTTCTCAAACCCTAATGAAGAGGTATAAAATACCTCTCCATGGAAGAAAAACAAAATGTGATGTTTTAGGTTTTGGGTTTTTCTTCCCCCTCTCTAAGTGTGTCGTTGAACCCAAAAGGGTGTCGCCCCTTTGGTTGTCATCGCCACCACCTAGCCGCCAGGCCGGCCGCCAGCCCTCCTGCCGTCGATCGCCCCTGCTGCCACCTGCCATCTTAGAGCCGATAACTCCCTTGCTGCCGCCTATTGGTGTCGCTGACAAGAAGTTGCCGCCACCCCCATCTTGTGTCATTGGCTTCTCTCAGATTGTATCATCTTCTTCTTTTAGCTAGTATCAAAATAGAGACGCGACTTATGGCTTGTGAAGTCATCTTGAAGGTATGTCGACGTGGATACTAATAGAGGCAAGTCTTGTGAGATTTGCTAGTTGATGTCTTTTCCTCTAAACGTCATCAGACAGGTATATCTTCTATACAAACATTTTGATCTATGATTATGTCTTGCACATGTATGATCTTGTCATTTTGGGATGCACAAAAATTTGTATGTAAATCGTTTCACTTCCGCTGTGTGTTTTATCAAAAACATATGTATTTTTGTACGTAAATATTCCAACAAAATGTAGGTTGATCTCCTCCTTACTAAGGGAGAGTTTACCTCTTCTTCTTGGTTGTCTGAACCGGATACGGATTCGTGGCTTGTTCGGACTCGAACTAGAATTTGGATTTTGCTATGTACTCCTTTGTCACTAGAACCATGAAGTTGGGTTGGTTTGGTTAGTCTGACTCTAACCCTGAAGATGATTTGTCCCACGTCACTTTGAGTGCTATCTTCTTCAATTTGTCCTCCTTTAGGTTAGGGCACTCAGACTTGTAGTGTCTCTTTTCGTTGCACTCGTAGCATGTTACCTTTGATTTAGGCTTGTCTAGTTTGTTCTGACTTACTTGCTTGCCTTTTGATTGGATTGCTATTTTTTTTAATCCAAGTATCCAGCTCTTTGAATCGACTAATCCTAGAGGTGACCAACCCTACCCCAAGGAATTTTCTCATCGGTCAACAGGGTAAATCGGGAAGCACTAATGGAAGCTC